>JAWWEM010011441.1:0-25019 GCA_035582935.1 Ormyrus thymus | reverse complement strand
CGTTCCCGCAGCGGGGGCAAAAAAAGTAATTAACTTCACGTGTTCCAAGCCCCCCCCCCCCCGAGTAATTTAATTCGAGCGAAATGAAAACGCTCCCTCCCGTCTAACTGAAATCGAACTACCTCTCAAGCGTCGCCCGGATCGACGGCGGCGCCTCAAGAAAGAAAAGCGACGGAGCGCGCGACTCCCGGTATAATCCATGCAAGCCCTCGACTCCGCGCGGGCGCACAAACAGCGACAAAGGCTCGGGGGCTGAAAGGCCTCGACTTGGCGCCTCCGCCCGGCTCGGCTATTGCCGCGAGTGCACGAGTTTCCCCGCATTAATTTCCGCATATTGGCGTCGCGACGCTTACGTCCAAAGTCCTCTCGTCTGACTCTCGAGGGCGCGTTTGCTCACTTACTAAACCATCGGCGGGCGGCGGCGGCGAGGGCGGGGGGAGGGGGACGACCTCCTTTCTCGGCCTGCCTCATCCAGGCCTCGGCTTTTCATCTTCAGCACAAGTTCGGGCTGATTGCGGCTGAAACTGCCAAAGTCAGGCTGCCACCTGAGCCGAGGGAGACAATGACTCAGGCCCGATCTCCCTTCCTCCCTATCTCTCTCTCTCTGTCTCTCTCTCGTGACTTTTGTTAGAGGGTGCTCAGGTGATGCGCGCACCGCGGGACGCTTAATCTAGTGCCCGATGCTGCTGCTTATTCGAGACAGGGCGCTTATTCGGGTTCCTTTTCGATGGATTTCATATGTATTGATGCGGATGAAATTTTGAGGGTAATTGTTTCATTCGACGGAGGAGTCGGATGTGCTACGGACTTTTGGAAAATCTAATGCCATCAAATTCATTATTTGAGTTGCTAATGCTGGCATGTCAGATTTTCAGATGGTCTCGAGAGAAGCTTAAGGTGAAGTACATTTAGAATTCATTTTGCGACCCTTAAGGTAAGCGCTATTTGCCATTACCCAACAATTTACTAAATTATTAGCCAGTGACTTCAAAATTAACAGTTGCTCCCTTTGATACCAATTTCGAAAACCATAAATAACAATCTATAAAGGTCTTAAGGGAGCACATTTATATGTTTAACCTCCCTATAAATAAGACTTTAGAAGAAAGCAACCCAAAAGCAAACTAATAAAAACTATTTAAACTCGAAGAGCGACTCTCCAACTTCCTTAACCATCCCCAAAGCAGCGCAGTCGCTTAATCGACACCGAAAGGGCCGTCGCAGTTACCCCGAGCGTTCAATATTTACGCTGAAGTAAGCAAAACTTCCGCCGCGAAATCACGGAGCTCTCTCTCTCTCTCTCTCTCTCTCTCTCCCGGCGCGGCGACGCTCGTCGAAAAATGAGAAATCATTGACGATGCGAGGCGACGAGTCGGAAAGCAAAAACCCGCGCCCCCGTCTCCTCGTCCCCGGGCCGTTTGTCCTACGGAGGCTCGCCGCCGCCGTCGCTCCGGGCAAATCCCAAACGCAATCAGCCCTCGCGGAGCCTCGTTTGCGATTCATTGCTGTCGCGGCGCGCGCTCGCAGCCGGGAGAGAGAGAGAGCCCGCACGCGAGCTTTTCTCTGCCCCGAGTTATATATATATATATATATATACACGCGCCACGAAGTCCGACATATTTTTCTCCCCGAGAGCGCTTTTCTTCTTCTTTTTCGAGAGGACGGACGGTATTTCGTGGCGGATTACTGAATTACGCGGAGCGTCGGGCAGCGGAGCTTGGCGTACATTTGTTGGCGAAGCGGAATGTTTATTACTGGGACGGGTGGAAATTTACGTCTTGGAAGGCGGTTTTTGCAGTTCCGAAGGAGAAGCGAAGTTGATGGCGCGTTTTTTAATGAATCTGAAATTACTGCGGGTCTTACCTTTTCATTATTCGTCTCTGTCTGGCGTAATAAAACTGATGTACGGCACGTACATTGCCATCGCATTCAGAGGGGCATTTTTGCAATTCCATTACGATAATGGCGGGAATATTTTTCCTGCTTTGCATAAAAATCAATACAGATTCGTACGCCAAAGCGCATCAGGCGACGACTTCTCACGTCAGTCTTACAAGTTTCAGCGTGTCGATTTATTGTTCGAAACAAATTTCATCGAGCATTTACACAATTTTGAAATTACCTCTACAAGCGAGTCGTAACTGAATTTTTCAACTTCCTTAACAGCATAAACACACCGGCGCCGTTTGGAAACTTTTTTCCCTTCAATAATCCACGAACGCGGCGCGCGGCGACAGTCCTTTTGATCGCTAAGACGTTTTAAGTTCGGCATTAAATTAAAACTTCCGTACCTTTCTAATGGACTACAAGAAGCGAAACGTCGTAAAACGCCAGAAGTAAAGCGGCCCATGCAAAGTTTATATACGAGCCCTGCTTCCCTTTACCGCTCCAACTTCCCGATTTCGGTCTTAAAAAAGAAAAAAAAAGAAAGAAACTACCCGGCGATAATTAAAAACTTCCAATGACCGCGAGAGAGAGAGAGAGAGAGCCGGAAGTTATCAATTTCGCCGGCGGTACGCAGCGAAAATAGCCCGAGAATTATATCCCCCCGCCGCGGAGCTCGACCGACGAGCGATGCGCTCTCGCCTCGCGCTTCCGATCTCTTTCGCTCTCGCGACCTATTTGCCGCTCTCTCTCTCTCTCTCTCTCTCTCTCTCTCTCTCTCTCTCTCTCGGGCCGATGCCTCGGAATTACGTTAATCCGCGTTTGAATCGCAAATGCGCGAGATGCACGGGCGCCTGCACGCGCGCGGCCGCTTTTTCGAGGCCGCGTGCAACGATTCCCGATAGCCATCGCGCTACACTTTTTTACGGTCACGGCAGCGGCGGCGGCCTGAGAAATTGAAAATCCAGCGGGGGAAACCGGCCGCCTCGCCCGGGTGCGAGAATAATTGGGCGATTTTTTCTTTTTTCTTTCTTTTTTTTCTTCTGCGGGGAACGACGATCGCCGGGAGATCTTCTGAGCATCGGCGAGTTTCTGGCGGATCGTATCGCGAACATTGCGGCCGTTGGATCGGAGCGGTGCGATTGGAGGGTTTCGCGCGAGGGTCGAGTGGAAATGCGCTTTCGAAGTGGAGGCAGACGCATTTGCGCTTATTAAATCGGCGTTAGCACATTTTTTTTACATGAATTATGCATAACGAGACTATTGCGATAAAGGCTTGAGCAGCATTAAAGGTGTATATTTGTTACGGATCAGCGATGGATACACTACTTTGTACGCCCTGAAATTTCCCTTGGTCTCAAACACTTTATTTCACGCTCGAATTATGAACCTTGCGAAAATAATCAGAAGTAAAGGTACTCACTTGTTTTCTTAAGTAGCTCGATAAAAAGATCTCTTACCTGGAATAAGAAAATAAATCAACGTCATTATAATGAACTAGAACCGATAGTTTCGAAGCGCGTCGGATTAATGGTTAAACTAGTTCGCGGCAGTATTGCTTGCATATTTATCGCGAAAGTAGTTATTTACAGTAAATTGAACGCATTTCGCGACCTCGGAGAATCGCCGATTTAGGCAGATAGAGCACACACACACACGTATTCCGAACCTATGCGGCATCGTAAATCTCTGGTTGACACGCACGGAACATGCGATTGTTAAATTACTATTCATACTGCGTAGAGAGGGACAGAGAGAGAGAGAGAGAAAAATATTCAAAACACAGAGCCTCCGCGTTTTCCACGTACTTGTGTGGATTGTATTTTTTTAAATTAATTATTCCTCTTTTCTTTTTATTTTAATGAATCAAATTTTGATGCGCTTAAGCAAATTTTAATGCTTCGCTGCGTGAATGTGCATAAAATGATAACAGCTAATGCCTTTCTCGAAATGAGGGAAGTTAAATGGTAGCTAAATTTCCTGGATTTTACTGCGTGTCATGCCTAATGAAATATAACTAAAATCTAAAAGTCAAAACTCTGCTCAATTTGCTTATAATGTGGTCTCTGAAAAGGCTTTTATCTAAACGTTTTCCTGCAAACTAAAAGCATTATTTACCTCCACTTTTTTTCTTATAAAAATAGGATTCGTTTTACTTCGAGAAATAAATAACTCGATCTGACGAATAAATTCCTTTCCCCCCCATCCAAATTGTGATTACGACCTCCGACTTCAAAATCAGTCGCGATAAGTACCAATTACAAATCACAAAATTGCCGACTTCCGATATTCAAAGCTACAACCTCTCCCACTCGCCTGAAACAAAGTACCCGACCGCCCGACGAACTCCGAGGCTCGCTCATAAATCAGCGTACATCAATTAATCCCCCCCCCCGCCTATCCTCGCTTCATCGGCTAATCGGGCGTACATCAGCGGCGCGCGCGCGACAGGGGCCATAACCTGTAGCTGCGGCTCACGCGGAAGAAGAGACGTAACGTTATTACAGACGGGCCGCGCGCGCGCGCGAACCCCTTGGCTCCCGGCCAGATTCAACAGATGGAAACAATCGGGGAGATAGCTACCCGCGAAATCGGGAGGGGGAGGTGAGAGAGAGAGAGAGAGAGAGTCCCGAAGCGAGCCGGAAAAATGGAGTGCGTGCCGCTGTACGGACTCCCGAGATGTATGCCAGACTCGTCTTCGACCCGCTGATGCATGGATTCGCCGCGTGGATTTGAGAGATCTTTTTTTATGGCCTCTTTTCATCCTCTTCGAGCGGAATGCCTTCCGAAGGTAGGAGGTGGGCGTGCTCAAGCGCCCGATGCAAGGTGTTTTCGTGCGTTTCAATTGATCTTTAAAGCGAGGTGTCGATCAATTATGGGTAATTGTATATTTAAATTGAACCAAAACGGAGAAAATCGCATTACACCGAATTCCGTAAGGATTGAGGTTGCAAGTATCGTATTTATAACTATATTGGAGAAATCATTATAAGCAGATATTAATTAGGGCCGGTGCTAGCTTTAAGCTAGCACAAGCTACTTTTCTGGAAATCGGCTGGAGCCACAAAATAAGAACGAATTGGCTTTTTGAACAACAAATTAGCAACAAAATATGCCACCAGCTTCGTATTGACATTTTTATGACGTCAGGAGATACAGAGTGGGGCTGCGCAGGCTTAATATTAAGTTATCCATTGTTCCTCGAGAACTGCTGGAGCAACAAAACCGGGCACTGCGTAACAAATTAGCAACAAATTAGCAACAAATTAGCAACAAAATGTGCATACGGTTCGACCGCGGGCTTATAAAGTGGCTACGCCAGCTTAATATACTTCTTTTTCACTGTAACGCGAAAACAATTTCAAAGCGAAATAACAGGCTTTCAATGAAACCACTTGTTGAAAAGTGGTTTCTGCGGTGCAAACTAAAATTGTACAGTTTACGAGCAGCAGATATCAGAATATATGTAAATGAAATAAATTATATTCCGAGCTGCAAAATTATAATACTCCGACGTAAACTTTTGTCCTCATTATCAAACCCGCAGCTGTACTTCAACGCGAAGCCCTCAACTTTTTCCCGCTAAAGTTTAATTCACCCTCGAGCACTGCCTCGATTCGCCCGTTTTCACGCGGAGCGGAGGAGCCTTAATTGAAAAGGGAGAGAGGGGGAGATATCGGAAAAATATCGAGGTGGAACATCGGTAGCGCGCCGATCGAAGCGCCGGCGAATAAAAGTAAAACGCGAGAATCAGACAAATCGCTCGTCATTATATGTCGGTTCGCAAAAATTGGAACTTTCCATTTCGCCCTCTGATCTCTCGGCTCGAGGCGCCGAGGGGGAGAGAGAGAGAGAGAGAGCGGGATATCGATAATGAACGCTCGTGGATTTAGCGCCGAAGCTATGCGCGGCCGTTTCCTCGCTTTTTCCGCGCGCGCGGTCGACGTCGCGATCGGCTCTTTCATTTCGCTAATGATGAATTTCGCAGCCGACTGCCGACTGACAGAATGTTCCCGGGCTATTATGAACAATGGCCGAGGTTTTATCAATGTTTGGACGGCTCTTCAAGCGTGCCGTTTTGTGAGCGGGTTATGGACACTGTAACTTTTAAGGACGTTCTGCGTGCTTTTCGCATACGAAAATGGATATTGCGATTAGTTTCAATGTGGCTGGGCGATTACGCGGAACAAAGGGGGACGGCGCTGAGGGCAATTTTCATTTTAATTTCAATTTTCGTCTTTAATAGAATGCACGTTTATTCAAAACTTTTATGAATTAGATCAGCGTAGGGGTGTGGCTTACTCCATACATAACGTAGGGTATATGTAAAGTTAATTTTTTAAAATATCATTGCAGATGATCGAAGAGAGCTTATCAAAAATATGCCCGTTTGCGCGAAGAGGAAGTGTCATGACGGACTTTCATTACGGGTTACTCAAACTTAAATTAAAAGAAAATTTACGCGTTCAATTATGAAATATCGTTAAAACTTATGCGATATCACAACAACCGTTTAAAAGGTGATGAACTTTGCTTTAGTTGCGAAATTGCAAAGTTGAAAACTCATCGCACGATAAGTTTGTGCAGCTTCGGAAAAAAGCTCGAAAAGGTTGCGGAGCTCAGCGTGGATATAAATATTACTTATACAGTTTTCATCGCTTTCTCCGATACACTGAATTTTTTTATATCGAACTTTTTGTTGCGGAGATAAGTTTTTAGATTTTCGCTGCAGCCTCCGAGGCTTTTTGTATATTGAAATAATATTTCACGTAAACTAAAGTTGGATAACATTTTATAAAAAGAATGAATGCATTATTAAAGCTATTCTTAGTCGCGAAATCAGTGTATCAAAAGATAATATAAATTGTTAATAATTCTACTTCGTTAAAATAAAAATTACGACTCACTGAAAACTTCATAAAAAATATTAAAGAAACACCGCAAGCTTTCTTCAAACAATTGAATGCATAAAAGCAAAAAATCTACTTCAGTTGTTCGCCAGTATCACCTTCTCCGCGAAAAGAATCTCTATTTTTCCCTCGCCAACAGTACCCAGTAACCTCTCCCCGAACACTCCACACACAGCCGCAATCAAGATCCGCGAGAGCTGTCTCTCTCTCTCTCTCTCTCTTATTCCCGGGCAAGCGCGATTATGCGACCGCCGGGAGCCCAGAACTTTTTATCCGCCACTTGTCGTGCGCCGTGACTCGCGCTAAACGATCGCCCGAGCAGCTCTAAAAAATTCAGCGGCAAATCTTGATCCGAGCAGCAGCAGCAGCCATACACTTTCCGTGTCAACGCGCAAATTCGCTCTCGTCCTATCCGGTGCTCGATCTCTTAGCCAGCTGGCCCACCTTCTTTTTCCGCTTCTCTTTTTCCGCGCCGCGTCGAGAAAAGACACTCGGCGTCTTCGGAGCGAAGCTCGGAACTTGCGAGCGCGAGGAGCGGGGGGGAGGGGGGACTCCTTGAATTTGGGGAGGATTTGAAATGGAGATCCCGCCGCGATGAAGACGGAAGCGGCGCTGCGACAAATTTTTATGGGATTCTGGAGCGTGTCCCGCTTTGCTCTCAGTTATTGCCGGGTCTGTTAGCACGAATTTGCTTCGCTGGGAATTTCGGTAATAATTTTTAAAGTTGGTCTGAAAAATTTCAATAAGATTTATTAGTACAACAGTGATTTCGAGCATGAAAGAACGGAGTGAATAGAGTTTCGGGTAAAATCAATGGGCGATTGTTTGGGATTTCAATTCTCTTCGAGCGAGAGCTCTTTGCAAATAAAAAATAAATTTTTATTTCTTGTCCTTTCAATCATCGACTGTTTAAAAAAAAGAAAGAACAGAAAAAATCTCCTGACAAGTAATAAATCAAAACCGAAAAATATAATTCGCTAAAGCAATCTATACGACTTTTTTCGCGTAAAGCTGACTTGAATCTCGAAACTTTTACTCGCAGCTTTTAATACGAATTTTAATTATTAAAAAAATCCAATTAAAAGTTTTCTTTAAATATTTTAACGAAGAAGAAATTAGATCCGCGAAAATGCAAATGAACTTCGGAGTTCAAAAGTTTATTAAAAATACCGTATTAATCCAACCTAAAATAATATTTTACCGCAACTTGAATAATTCATAAGCTCTATGTCGGACATTCCCAAGACTTCTACACAAACAATAAAGCTCCCAAAATCAAGATCGAAAGATCAAACAACAATAAATTGCCGACCCGCGGCGTAACCGCTTTTCCTAAATAACACTACGCGACCGCGCATATTCTCCCGACTAAACCAACATCACATAATTACCAAAAGATATTAATCATCATTAAACACCCGGGCCTCGGAGTGCGCGCAAGGTCACAGCACCAAAAATCAACTGCAGCGGCGCGCGCAGCCATACAAATGCGAAGACAAACTCCATGCAAAGTGAACTTCGCGCGAGCAGCGGCGCGCAGACGCTCGAGAGAGAGAGCTAAACTTTATCCATACGCATACATCACTCGCTAACTCAGGGCTCTCGTGCATTCTTGCGCAAACATACGCGAGCGGGAGGGGGGGGGGTGAAACAATTGCCGGCGTACGCTGAAAACTGCGCGGCAAGATAAACGCTCGCGTATAAATCCCCGCGACAAAGCCTCGCTCGGTATCGCGTCGCGCGCGCTCGATAATACCCCCGTCGCGGCCGATGATAATTCCGCGGGTCGCGGCGCGAGGAGCGTTAATCCCGCGCGGGGGAGGGGGGGCATCGATTCTCAAAATCGGTATGTACCGAGCATAATTTGGTCGCGCGCCCAATTTGCGAGGGAGCGACCGTCGGCGGGTATACGTTATTACGGCTCTCGGGCGAATGTTTGCGAGGCGCGCGGGGCTTTATTTAAAGCGCTGCTGGCGGGGGCAGTGTAACGGAGGATATACGTATATATATATATATATCGATTCGGGATTAAAAAGTAACACCTGGAAAAGAATTGGGAGCGCCGAGGGGGAGGCGAGGCAGAGGCTGGAAGGAGGTGCTCGAGGTCGCGGCGGCGAAGTTCGCGATAACGTTTCTTGCGGTTTGACTTTAAGAGGAAAGTTGGGCAGTTTATACCCTTGTTTAGGACATTAGAAGGAGAGTTTAAGGCGAATGGGATCTCTTATCTCTAACGTAAACAAGGAAAAATTAGTTAGCGCTTGAAGTGCGGTCAGTTAAGTAGAAAATACCGAGTACAGCCGGACTGTTTGTTTCACGTGTAAATTACGTAAATGCCAACTATTGATTATTAAAAAAAGTGTAAAACTCTGTTTTAAATAGTGCTTTCTTTTCAATCAATTATTAGGATTAAGGGTGAGTAATACATTTGAAAACTTTCTCAAAATCGTTTATCATCCGCTGCAAAAATATAATTATTAATGCTGCCCAATTAAACTTCTAAATTCAAGCGTTTCTCCTCGAATTGAAAATTCCTCGCCTCGGAGCAGCGACTTCTTCCAACTCAATGATTAACTCATATTTTACGCCCCGGGAATGGCGACAAGGCTGCGGATAAAATTTCCACGAAGCAGACAGTAAGCCGAACTCCATAATACACGAGCGGAAAGGAAAGGAGCGCGAAAGCGGTGGCTAAGAAGGAGCGCGAGAAAGCTGGCAAGGAGAGCGAGCGAGGGAGAGGGAGCGAGAGCGGTGCAAGTGCACCTCGCTTGAAACATTAATAATACTGCGCGGCACTAAAACCCGGCTTTATTTTTCCCCCGGCCCCGGGGCTCGTGCGCGCGAGAATTTCCTTTTTTCGAGCTCTCGAACCGCCGCCGCCGCCGCCCTTATTGCATTACCGTAATTAACCGGCTGTCTTTTTACGAGCCGCGGCTTCGCCAGGCCGCGCCGCGTGCGAGCTTCCCGCGAGCGCGGCCTCTCGCCGCGATTAGCCGCCGAGCAGCTCCGGGCTGCATCGCGCCGCGCGAGCCGGTCTTTTTTCCGGAAGCGGAGGGAGACGCGCGCCTGCCGGGCGGATCGGCGCTTCCGCGGGTGTGCCGCGGGTTATTTGGCCCGGCGAAATTCTGATTGGTCGAGCACTGCTGCGGTAATTAGGGCTTCGCTCTGCGGGGACGCCTTTGTCGACGGCGATTTTATATGGCTTTGCTTGGGTTTATTACGTGCGCGCGCTTTCTGATTAATTGTTAATTTCAATTTTAGAGGCATTTCATTCTCTACGGTACATGAATACAGTGCGTGCTCCTTTGCGAAATAGAATCGAACACCGTTTCCCCAAAATTCTTATAAACACCACCTTTCAAACCAAATTCCCCAAAAAAGAAAAGACTCGGCCGCGCGACTCCGACGCAGGAGAAAAGGTAATCAAATCCATTTGCCACGGGCCGATATGCGCCGGCTGAAACAGTACGCGCCGGCGTACGTTCGACGATCGCAGTTTATTATCCTCCCCGGCATGCGCCTCCCGCCCCCTCCTCCCCCCGACTTCGTAAATCACGCGACTCGATTGGGAAATTGCCGGCTCGCCTCGTGCCCGCGCGCGTGTGCGCGATTTATCAAGCGCGCGCGCGGGCCCCGCAAAAACGTTTACTCATCGTCAATATCCCGTCTAAATTCGCTTTATTAATCAGCGCGATTCGGTTATCTTGCAGCCGGGCCTGAAAAAATGTTCCCGCATCGACGGCGTTAAGTGTAAACGGGGTGCATTACTCGCAGCTGCAAAGCGCGATTAACGAGTAACGGAGCTGCCGGCGAAATCTCTAATAAGCTGCAGCACATAAAAGGGGAATTACGCGAATTTCGTATATATGTGTACGCTTTGCCCTTAATGAATATGAATCCGTTGACGATGGAACCGAGAGGGAAGAGGGGGGGGGGGCTGCTAATTTTTGCAACAAACAGGCTGATCAATTTTCACGAGCGGCCCCGAAATTCTGCCTGATAAAGATCTTATTGCTCTGAATTAACGAGTAACGAGCTCAAAAATAATAATGATGGTTGCCCGATCGAGGTGGACGATAATTTTGTTTTCTTTCGTTATTAGCCTGACGAATCAATATTTTATGAATCGTTTTGTAATGCAGCGAACAGTCGATTAAAAATCGAGCACTGCTCTCGATTAACCGTTAAAAGTGCCTTTTATAAAGGAGGAAGTATTTTTGCAAAACCGCATCGACGGAAGCTTAAAAAGTAACCGTAAAATTTTATTCAGCTGCAAAACAATAACCGCAATATTGAAACTTTTATTTCCGAAAAAACGCAAGTTCACAATTTATAGCTTCATATGTCGAGAGTAACAAATTTTTATACGGCCGTCTCCCAATCATGCAATATCTGGTATTTGAAGAATGCCTTTGCATGTTCTTTTATAATCTCGTTAGACTCGCAAAGAGACGCAGCTATTGTCGCTAAAATTGTTTGCATTCAGTCCCCGAATTGTTTTGTCCCCGAGTCTCGCTTCGAAAATGATGCCTCGAAAAAGCTCGTCGCCTCCCCCCCCCCCAATAAACTTCAGTCCGCCAATAAATACAGCCTTCAAGCTCGGCGGCTTCATAAAACAAAACATTCTCTAATAACGAAAGAGAACAAGAGGAAAAAAAAAAAAGAAAACAAGTCGGCCACACTTTCGACCGCGCCGTAAAAGTCACTCGTAAAAACTAGCCGGCGTTAACTAACCGATGCGCCGCCCCGCGGGAACAAAAGCGGCATCGCCGCGATCCGTATCATCATTAAACGCGCGCCGGGAGAGACCGCCGCGCGTCCGAATTTTTAATTTTCGCGACGTTCTACGCGCGCCGAGCGCCGCGCGGACGCGGCACGCGGACGCCGCGGCGACGTACAAACGAGGGAAGGAAACGGGGGCTTTTTTTCCTCCCTCGCGCTCCGCGTGCCCTTTCGGCGACCCGGAAATTGTGTTTACTCGCGAAGCTGTTTAAGTCGCTGGCGCGCGCCGCCGCGCAATTGCGCGTTTTTCGCTGCCGTGTGCGCGCCGGGTGAATTTTAAAATTACCTCGTTCCCTTGCGCTGCGTGCTTCTCGAACCGCTTGCCGGGCTGCCTTTGGATTGCATTAATTTTTCGCTTTTAAATCTTTGCCCGCGCGTTTCAGCTGGAGTCAAGTAAAGGCTTGCTAATTTTCTCAATCTTGCTGCACATTATGTAATCACTTTTTCACGTTTCGTCCAATTCGTTCTCGTAATTTAGAAGAAAAAGAACAATTTATACGGCCTCAAGAGATAAAGGAAACGCTTCATTCCCTGAACAAAAAGCACGGCTAGCTGCCTAAAAGCTCCTAAAAACGTTAGCGGATCAGTCGAACAAATTGAAGACAGATGCGCTCTTCAGGCCTCCGAATTCTTCAATACCTTGATCACGCAATTATGCCCTCCCCGGCTCGAACGCGCAAAAGCAACCATCCGAAACAATAGTAAAGCCTCGCCTCTCTTGACACAATTCATTAATTTGTTTCTAAAATTAAAAAAAAAAAAAAAAAAGCCGAGCCCTCGACTAAAGCAGCAATTGACCCGATTCCCGATTCTCATTTCTTTTTTTCACCTCGCGTCGCAGGAGCAGGATGTATATATGTATATATACATGTATATATATATACATATATATATAATCCTCGAGCGCCTCTCTCACGCTTCCGGATCCCCGTATATACCTCGATTAATTATCTTGTCCGCGACGCATCGGCAACGCCGGTCCCAATAATTACCGCTGCGACGCGGCAGCTCTCTCTCCTTGCCGATTCGCCGAGCGTCGCTCGGCCAGACTCGATTTAACTTGGACGGAGGGCTGTAAGAGCACCGAGAGAGAGTTAGAGAGAGACATGGCTGCGCAGCAAGGAAGCGTCGGCCCGAATTACATCCGCGAGAGCGGAAGTTTCGATGCCACTGCCAGTCGGCGTAGTGCGACGAGATTGCCGAACGGCAGTTGCTGGATGAGTTTCTCGTTCGGTAAATAAGAGGCGTCGGGATTTAATTTTTAGAGAGCTGATACCCGTGCGGAAATTTTCGGACTTGCCCGGACTACCAATCCGATTCTGAATGGATTCCCCAATTACGGCCCGTTTTGGAATTTCATGGCTGGATTCCAATCTGATTCCACAATCAGATTCTAATCAGACATCCCTAGCCAAAACCCGAGGGGAGTGGGAGAGCGCCTTGGACGCTTGTGGGGGCCCACCCATTATACTCGCGATGTTTTGAGCTGCTTTGGGAGTAACGTCGAGAGATGGATGTAAGAAATACGATGTAATGCTACGTGGATCAAGTGGCTGGGTGATATTTAATACGCCAATACTGGATCGAATGGCTGCACGTTATTAATATTCAAACGCACATGCATGAATTACGACAGCAATGACGGCTCTTTGCACACAGTTCGCTCCGCCGCCGCGAGCAGTTTGCTTCTCGATAAAATCTCGCGGCCACACAGTGGCAGTAAACTTTTCGCGAAATTCTAATGTCAGAAATTGTTTTACGATCCGAGATAAGAAATAAAAGTTCACGCGGAAGCTGGCGGTAGGACTCGCGCGAATCGCGCGCATAATGCAAAGCGAAACTCGCGTTTGCATGATCTAAGCGGGGGGTTGGGGCGGGGGGTCGAAACTCGTAAACGCGGTTTACGGGGTCGAATTGAAATTTTGCATGCGAGTCCATTTTTCGGGCGCGAGGCGACTCATCCGCTTGTAAAACGCCCGCGAATCGCCCGGGGAGCGAGCGAAAAAGTTGATCGGGTCCGTTCGCGCGGAGGAGCGCAGGCGCAATTAGAACCGCGCGCGGCGCGTAAATATTCGAATTAAGCTCGCGGAGTGGGCGGGGAACGAAGAATGAAATTGAATAAACGAGAGCGGCGGCGCGCTTATTATCAAGGCCGCGTTTTAAAGCGACGCGCTCATTCGGCTTAATGGCCGAGGAATATACGCGGGCTTAAAGCGATTAAGAGCGGGAACAGCCGCAGCGCGTAACTTCTCATTCGGGTCTCGGTGAATATTTCACGAGGCACGCGAGCCGCCCGCGGACGCGGGGCAGGGGGGAGGGAAAAAGAAGCGAGAGCGGCGCAAAAAAGAAAACAAACGCAGAAAATATAAATTAATACGTCAGCGAGTCACTCGAGAGAGAGAGAGAGAGAGAGCCAGGGCCGGCATTTTCGGAATACCGCGCCGATTAATTATACCGGCGGAGGGGGCGAGAACGGGGCCCCGAAAAGTTGGCCGAGAACTGAGCCTCGTCCGCTTGGGCTTTTAATTGAAACTTTGCAATCGCACTTTTCCGGCTTAGCGGCTGGGAGGTACACAAAGCGATTAAGGATCCTCCCGCGGTTAACGCTCTCGTATTGGCCCACTGCTGGAGCAAGGGTCTGTTTTAGTTTACCTGCGGGTTCGGCACGCTGAAAGAGTTTTCCCGACGCGGCTGCAGGTAATTGATTGGGAGTTTAAGCTCCTTCGATCTTGCGGTGTAAACGCTCGTTCCGCTTTGCGTTAATTATGTAAATTTTCAGGGCAAACTGAGAGCGATACGTCGAGTTTATCAATATTTAGGATCTTATTTTTGTATTTCTGTGTATCCCGATGGTGGATGAATAATTTAAAAAGCGGATGGAAAAATAATGCAAGTGCATTCTATAAATTTTTTATTTATATACAGTCGTCTATTCTAATATTACATTCCTGGATAAAACATCAGACCCAGATTTGCTAATATGGCCTTTATATTCAATTCTAACTAAGTTTAATTTATTAATCACGCCGAAGTCGTTGTACATAAGTTTCCCCCTCGAACGAAAGAGCCGCCATTTAAAATTCAATCCGAAGAGCGCATCCAACCTGTCAAAATTCATCCGCAAACGAAATCGACCAGAAAGCGGAGGAAAGGGACGCGCCTCCGAGGCGCTAAATCCCTCCGCGCGAACAAAAGCACTTCCTTCGCGGCCCCGGGTTCGATTTTCCGCGCGCGGCGCCCGACGACAGTCGCGCGTCCGCTCGCGCGCAAGATCTCCTCGATGTTACCGAGGGCAAAGGGAGGAGCGGCGTGCAGCGGGAGAGAAGTCCGCCGCGCTGTCTATCTCGCTGCATTGACGACGCTCGAGAGGGCGCGGAGCCGCCTTAGGAAGTCTAGCGAGGATATCCGCGTCGCACGCGGAACTGCTCGTGTGTGTGTGTGTGTGTATGTGTGTGCGTGTAGCTTGAAGCGCGTTAAGCTGCAAGGCGGAAGGGTCGGGAGCCCCAATTCGAGTGGTCGATAGTTACTGTCGCCGTTGTTTTTTTTTTATTGGCGGAGAAGAACGCGAAAGAAATCCGGAGGATGAGGAAGCGAAGCAAAAAGCTTACGATTCTCGTGACAATTGGCAACGATTACGAAATTCGCGAAGCTGAATCCCTCTAACGAAGCCGCGGCGCCGAACCGTACGCTGAGAGAAGAAATATAGTAAACGTTACAAATAATTTTGTAAAAATTACCATACTGCCTAGTAAAGCCACCACAGACTGTCAAAACCCAAAAAATTACTATACATTCTAAGAAATTCTACTATACTGTTTAGTAAATTCTCCTATATTTACAGTAAAATTTCCTAATTTTAGAAATGTTTCGGTAAAGTTACCTCCAAAGCATGGTAATTTCTTGGTTTTGACAGTCTGTGGCGGCCTTACTTTTTCCTCGGTGTAAGATTTCGCCTCGGCATTGCCGAGGACGCCTTTGGCAAGCCCTGGGCGCACCCTCAAAATCCAATTAAGCGAAAGAGGGAAAAATCCAAGAGGCGAAAGCCATCCGTAAGGAGCGGAATTTCTCCGCTCGCGCTCCGCAGCAGATATACATCGTACGACAAAGCTTGCCTCCTTCAAGAGCGTATATACGCGAGCAGCTGCGCAGCAGCCGCGCGGCGAATCTCTCTCTCTCTCTCTCTCTCTCTCTGGCCTCCCGCTACATACGTGCCTCGTCGCGCGTACGTGTGCATTAAGGGTGCACCTGTTTCCGCGGACGCGGTTAGCGGCGATTATACGAGCCTGCAGGTCGACCGAGGCGCCGGGGACGGCGTAAATTCGCATTCCTCCCGCGGACGATTTTAATTGGGTTTCCCGCGGCCGCACCCCCGCGGACAGCACAATGGGCCTGCCAGCCGGCGCCTCGGGGATGGAATTTTCATTTTCCTCCCGGCGGCAAAAGGATTCGGTGGATTGGGTTCTTAGACGGTTGGGAAGTGGCTTTGGGAGCGGTGCTTTCTTTGGTTTAGGCCGGGGAAGTTTGCTTTCCAGCTTCGCTAATGATGTGGATCTTTTGTTTTCCGCGGATACGAATTGCCCAGTTCTCATGTTTTAGAAATTTAATGAGGATCTTTAACGAAAATGCACACCTAATTGGCGTGTCTATTCTACTTCACATTCTAAAGAACGTACACAAAACTACTTCTCACTTTCACTGAATTCGATAAAAATTAAGCCGCACAAACGAACCTACATCGAACGGCGTCGGAGGGTGGATTCTTTGTAAGGTAGCATAATCTTTTTTAATCCCCCGAACTTAATAAGCTCCATTTTTATTTTTATCTTTTTAGCCTCGGCTGGCACCCTAACTCCAGTGCAACCTGTTGATGCACTGCGACCGGGCAGTTTGATTTACGGGACGGTATCCGTAGTTACACGTCCGCCGAAATGAAATTTAATCTCGTTTCGACAAACGGCGTGCAGCCCCGACGTCTTCCAAGTTTTCGGAATTCGGATTATTAATCTCGGAGCAGTTGTTGATACATCTAAATAGCGCTACTTCGCGAGAAGTCTCATTCATCACGGCGGCCGTTTATTTTAAATCATAAGGACGAGGCTCTGAAGTACAGCGAGCCGAGCGAAACTGCAAGTGGAGAAAGTTCTCGTAATTGGAGCCAGATGGCGCTAACCGCTGCCCTATATTAGTATAAACTTGCGTTCGCCCCGTTTCAGAATTCGCAATATCGTGCACGACGACGTTAAATATTGCATGCGCCTATCTAGACACGTACGGAGAAGTCTTATTTCATTCCAGGATGATTTATAAAATCACGTAGCAGCGGTAATTTTAATTAAGAGGGATAAAAATGTCTTGTCCGACTTGACGTTCGTTTAACTTGTTTAATTAGCGATGCATTTCGGTTTCAATCTCACTTCGCAAAAATTTTCGCGGCCCGCCGAAAATTTCCAAGTTCGCAATTTGGAGCAATGAATCGATGAGAAAATAGGGGCAGGAAATGCCGAATGCTCGTGGCACGTAAAATAGTTTCGAATGTTCACAACTTTCAAATGACCTAAAATTGGACTTTGATGTTTGACAAATTGCATTGCGTAAAACAAAAGGGTGAAAATGCTGAGCATTGCATGATGACTATTTGATTGTGTTTTCATACGTAAAAATAATTCATTTCAATCATTAAATATTCCCATTCGAAATGAATCGGTTGAAAGATTAAAGAATTATATTTATTACAACATTAAGAATCTAAATATGTAGTAAGTATAGTCTTAAAATCCATTATTTATAGAAGCTCAAATTTCAAATTTTGAAATGTTCAGTGCTTACAGCTTCCAAATTAAAATGCCGAAACTTGCAGTCACTTTTTTGAATAATTCATGACATATTTGAATTTTTCATTTTTGAAGCTGAGACTGAAAGAAATTTTGCAAATTCGCCAAATTACCTATAAAATATCAAATACTCAGACGGCAGCTTCTTCCACTTGTAAAAGAAACTAAATTGCCAAATTTCAATTTTTTCCCATAAAACATTTTTAAGACTACCTCTGCAGGTAAAAATTTAATACTCTTTTTCCCATAAAACATTTAACTTATATATATATATATATATACGGCGTATAAAATAGAAAGTACATTCCGCGACGCCAGCACTTTTCCAATGTTTCAAAAGAAAAGCTTTGACATCTCCCTGGTCCGAAACAAATGCGGCTAAATCCGTCTTGCCCGCCCACTCCCTCCCGTCGCTCTAAAGTCCGAGACGAAAAAAACCACGTACAGCACGCATTAAAACGAAAAAGAAGCGCAGAGGCAGATAAAGCGATAAAAAAAGAAAGCGCGCGAGAGCGACCAATAAGAGTATACGTAACGTCTCTCTCTCTCTCTCTCTCTCTCTCCATCACCCTCTCCTGTGGGTACAGTAAGCTTTAACGTCCAGGGAGGAAAGAGAGAGAAAGAGAGAGAGTCACGGAACAGCGTTTAAGAGGGAGAGCAGAATGAGCGGAGAAGATCCTTGACGTGCCTCGAATGCAGTGCTCCCGCATGTCCGAGGTTTTTACGAGACGCCATCTTCGCCGGGAATCACTTGGGCGTGCGATGCGCGCGAAGGCCTTTTCATAAGCCTCGTAAAAAAGACTCTTGCACCTGCTTAGAGCCGGAAAGGAGGACGGGCCGACTGCGTGTGCGTATATACGGTGCGACGCGTCGCCGTACGCGGAATTCCGGATTTTTACGGCGGAGGGGCAGGACGAATAAATTTCGGCGACGTCACCTCGCTGACCTTTCGCCGAGCGACGGCTGGACCGGAGAGGATAATAAAGCAGATTCAGGATAGAATTAAGTGGGACGACGGGATTTCGCCGCGGGCCGAATGAATTTCGAATATTGGCTTTTTTCATTGGGATCGTAATATATATATATATATGTGTAGCGGGAAAAAAGCTTTTTTTACTATCGATTTTGCTGAGCGTAAAGCTTTGGCGTCGCGAAAGATATGGGCCGCGGCTCGGAAAGGTTAAAATCGAAAGCTTGTAGTTCGAATCGCTTCCATTTTTGACAGGTGCCGAGAGCTTTCGGAACTCAAAACACTACAATTCCACTTGTATACCCTACGAATTCCCTTGCAATCCCGCGCCCTCGCCCGCTACCAATTACAATTGCACTTCAAAACATCTCGAAGCTAACCACAATTAATGGCCTATTCCGGCAACAAAGCGGATGAGTAACGGGGAAAAATATACAGCCGCGCTCGCCACTAAAAACACCGTCATCCCGCGGCAAGTTCACAAAGCTCTCGAAAGAGAAAATAAAAAAGGGGAAGAAATTACCGGGCGAAAGCTAAGCGTTCACTTCGCTACACGTACCCGCACGCATCCCTCTCCCGGGGCTTTTATGGCTCGCGGCACGAAGGGGCATAAACGTATTCGCGCGTTCCTTTACATATACGCGCCTGCATGCATGCATGCATGCATGCATGCGAAACTGCGCCGCGGCGGCGGCGGTGGCGACGATACTCTTTCTCGGCACGCCTGTCGGCTACTGTCGTTTAATTTACCCTCCCTTTCTTCGGAGTCCCGCTGCGCTTCCGCGCCCGGCGTAATTCAGCGGAATAACAGGAGTCGCGACGCGTACCAGACGTTATTGCCGCGAGAGAGGGGAGAAGAGGGCGCGAGGCTCGAGGACAAGTTCAAATTCATGCCGCGGCGATAAAAAAGGCGCGTGGGATTTTTTCTTAATGGAGCGCGCGCGAACTTGAGACGGGCGCGATTGAAAGTGTTTTCACTCTCGAGAAGAGAAGATCCGTCGGGTGGGGAGCTAAGACGGATATTAATTCACAAATAAACCAGATCGTTCTATAAAAGTTCAAATTAATTCGGATCTTAAACATTTTAAGTAAGAAAACTTGATTTTGAGCTTAATCCCCATTTTGAGCAGAATTTACCATTGAGTTTTCAAACGAACGACGCAAAGTAGCTGCAGCCTCTACAATATACTTCAAAACTAACTCCCGCGCGTTCACTCCGCACGAGCCATTCATTTGCGAGCAGTTTCGCGTCGCAAAATGATCAGCCCAAACCGTTAACCGGACTCGAAAATGGAGGCCAGGGCGTCGAGGGGGGTCGGCGCACCCTTACAGCACAATGCCCGTCGAAAATGGCCATCCAATTTTCCGCAGCCCGACCGTCAGACAATAAAACAGCTCTCTCCGCGAACGAATGGGCAAGGACACGGCGATCGGTCCGGGCGGCAATCTAATTCTCAATCATTGACCGGCGCTGCGGCCCGGCCCGCCGCGCGATCTAATTTTAGCCGGCTGGACGGGGGGCTCGTCGCGCGCGCAAATCTGGTAATTTGAATTTCGCGCGCGCGCGAGAGAGAGAGAGAGAGGGGAGAGAGGAGAGAGCGCCGGCCGCCCTCTCGTTATTGCCGGCGGCGCCGCTGCGTCAGCGACCCGCTAAGCCCAATCTGCGAAATGCACCGCCGGCCGAGAGCCATTGATGACCCGCCGAGCGGAGGGCTGCTTTTCACTCGCGAGGAGAGGGAGAGCTTTCGTTATTACAAGCTTTTCCGAGGATTTAGGGTGTGCTTTTCGCGTGGAGCTTGAATTTGAGGGATCGGGAGCGGGAAATGCTGGCGGGGTCGACTGTTTTGATTAGCAACGGGCTTGGAAGCTTATAACTGGGAGGGGATTAAAAGAAGGTCCACATTCGGGCGGCGTAACGAGCGGTTTTTGTAAAATGAAACCTCGCCGCGGTGTATTTCAGAGCGAAAGAGAACCGGCTTCGCGACCATTAATTCGATCTTAAATTCAGCTTAATAGACTGTTACGTGCATATTTACATTAACAGGAATGAACTTGACCACACGAGACGAGATTTGCGTAAATTATGCGCAGCGATTTATGAATAATAATTCGGCCATGTAAATGAGCTCGGCGTAGCACTATGTAAAACTCAATTTACCAAGTACAATCGCCCGCGATAAGGCGATGCCGCTAATCGAGACTCGTAAATAGATTCGACAATTACAACTCTATTATCCCCGGCAGCTTTTTAATGATCCGCCTCTTCGAACAAAAGTCGAACGAAAAATGCTCTTCACGATCGTCGCGCACACAGCCGCAAAATCCGTCTCTCGCCGTGGAGATTATCGAAGATACACCCGACGGAACGGCTCTCCGGAGCTAAGCGACCGAGTCGACGTTATTTTTACATTTGAAATTTTCACGGAGCCGCACAGAGAACAATCAGCGGACAAAGACGTCGCTGAAATAATCGAAGGTCGTCCCGCCGCGGTATCTAAAGATAAAAGCAGACGAAAGATATTGTACATTATGTCGTACAGATAAAATACAATAGTTCAAGCAATAATATAGTAATACTGTGCAATAATAACAATAGCGTGAATGATTATAGTAAATTGCGATAAAAAGGTAATCGAGAGTAATAATTAAGCAGATACAAAAGTAAATAATAGTATTACAAAAGTATTATACAAGAGTTACACAATATTATCAATAGTAGGTAAAATAAGTAATTTACAATATAGAAATAGGTAACAAAGGTAGCATAGACGATGAACGCGTGCGGCAGTGTCACTAGTAAATCGTAGCAGTACATGGCAGAGACAGAGAGCGGCAGCGACGCGCGCGCGTAGAAAAAGGAAGCGAAGACAGGCTGTGCAGAATCGGATGAAAGAGACGCACAGGACGAGCGAAGATACTGAGAGAGACAGTCGGTGAAAGAGGGGAGGCGCGGGGGCCGCGGGAGGAGCCCACCGGGCAAGCCTGGCCTCGGGTTGCAGAGCCCGACAATGACAGCCCGGACGCATCCATGAATTAGCCCGTACGCCGCGCGACTACGTCCGTGCTTTATCGTTTTTCCAAGTGCGCGCCTCTCTCGACGGCCTCCGCCGCGGACGGGGCCGCTACTTTTCGCGCCGACGTGCTTTGTCCGGCGTGATTTGTATCTCTCGGAGGAGCCGGGCTTTTGCCGGCCGATTAAATTAGCCGCGGCGTCGGAGGAGCGGCGAACGCGAGGCAGCGTTCGTGCGGGTCGGGGGTTGAGCCGGGAGGGAAAGAAAATTTACCGGAAATTTGAAAAGCCGAGGGTAAATAAATGAAGGCACGGAGCTTCGGTTAATAGATCGCGAATACCGAGCGAAATCTACGTTTGTGTATGTAGCTCGGGCTTGTATTTCGCGCTAATTGGAATCCTGAATTGCAACTGAATGGAGGTAAAAATCGGACACCTTGACGCGATATCGCATTTGAAGGCTTATACGTGCTCGGCGAAAACATTGTTCCAAGAGGGGTATCGCAATTGATGTTCGCTATTGATTTTGCTCAAAACGACCGGCTCGACTCCTGCGTGTAAAGGTTTATTTATATTTCGAAGGGAAAATACGTTTAATATCGCGCTGCTCCCCGCTGGGCATTCGAACGCAATTTCTGCAATTTAATTGCACATTCCGGCGTACGAAGTGGCATTGCGATGTTGACCGGTAAATTTTACGGAGGAAACTTGCGCCTCGATTGTTGAATGGCAGCTCGATTCGCGAGAATGATAGAATAGCTTGCAATTTGGGTACGCGGAGGTACTGTATCGTCGGCAGAAAATGTCGCGCGAGAAATGTTTGCTTAGAAATAGACGTGGCTTTGTCGGGCATAATCTGTATTCGAGCGTCGCGGGCAAATATTTTCCAAAGTGCTTGAGAATGCTATAACGCGCACTGCGAGACATACTTGTTGCGACATTACGCGGCTCTCGAGATGAACGCAAATACGGCATTTCAACATTTGTTTTGCGAAATAATTCTGTCCCTTTCTCCATAATACAAATTCTATTTACTTCGCCCCGATATTTTATGCAGAACAGGAAATTATTTCGCTATCGACGGGATTTAAGTAGAAAATTCCCTGCTCGGTGAGACATTCGGTCGGAATGCAGTAACGTCGGGTATTATTATCGTACTGAAAAAAACGTCGCATCGTAAAAAATTCTCGCGAATTCCACTCGATATTCAGAGCCGCGGAAGCGCGAAATCGATATTTGCCGAACTAAAACGGCGCCGATCCGAACTTATCCCGAGCCGGCGCGCATAAAACCATTACCCGCATGCATTTCACCGAAATTTCCAGCGGTCGCCGTCAAAAAGCCGATCCCTCTCATTATCCTCCCCCTCCCCTGCCAGGCGTCCCGAAACCGTTCCGACAACTATACACGCTCCGAGAGGAGGGGAGAAAAAAAGGCCTCGCGCTTCAGTTCCGGCCTCGACTGGCGTGTCGCGGAATGCACTGATCGATCGAGGCTTGCATACACACGCACACACACACACACGTCGATATCGCCCGGCGCGCACTTTCCTCTCGGCGCGAGCTCTCTCTCTCTCTCTCTCTCCTTCACCTCGACTTCCGCGAGCGATTAAAGATGCACGAGGCGCGGAGCGGCTATGTGGGTCCGAGGCGAGCGGCGGTAAGGCGATACTAACCGACTGACGCGCCGAGCCCGGCTCGATATCGCTACGCGGGCGCACCGCTGTCGGGGAGTACACTTTGGTTGATTTTTACCGGAGGCTTCGCCGGGAGGTAGGGACGGCCGGCACCGGGACGGACTTGGTTGGGACGGGGAGCGGGATTTAAGGAGGTCCTAATCGACGACGCGGGGCGGCTGGCCGGGGAGGCGAATTTTGGGTTTGCACGGTTTGGGACGGAACTGACATTTGAACTTCTCGTTTACGAGCGGACGGGAAATTATTGAGAGATCATTTGGTTATTATCGTTGCGTCGCATTCTCTTTGTTTATAACAAATTCGAACGATAAAGTTGTTGTCTTAAAGTTCAGTATATAAGTTACTTTATAAACAACACGTCACTTGAAAGCTGCACACCTAGGCGCTATTAAGTGTGTCATGGTATAATGCAGAGTTTCATAATACGCGCACTTTGCTAGTTAGTTTAACAGTTGCAGTAGTCTGGTAAATTCGATTCTTAAGTGTAATAAGCGCGCTGTAACTCCATCCCCGAAGTTCACCTTTCTTCGTACATACATTCTCATTGAGCCATTTAATTATGAATTATTTCTCGAAACGTTTATTTAACATTTACAACGACATTCGGGAAAAGCGCTTTTCATCTATTTTGCACGACTTGAACTTTTCGAATCCAAACAAAAGACGTTAAAACTTGCAAAACCACTGAGCGCCAAGGCGAATCTCTCATCGTCAATGTTAATTAGCCCACTTCGTCCCAAGCGGATATTTTACGGTCGAAATTCCGTTACGTCGAAGTTTTGAAAATTTTGAAATCCTGTCCCCCCCCCGGATTCTGCAAGATTCTCTCTTTTTACGTCGGAAATGCCTGTTTCCCGATTGTTTTTAATGGACGGTCTACCACTTTTCCTCAAAACCGACGGTTCCATAAAACGTCCGCTCTCGGGACCGAAATGGGTTAAACGGCAAGCGAAACAAAGTCCCGACAAAGTAGGCGCGCCCCTCCTCCTCCCTCTGGCCGGCTCGTGATTTAAAACCCGGCGTTTTTGACGCGCTCGCGCCGCGGATTCGGAGCCCCGTACGCATGTCGCGTAAATTTTTCACGCGCGGTCGGCGAGTTAAGTGGCCCTCTCCGCTCGTGTTTTACGCCTCTCCCCCTCTGTTTCACCTGGCTTCCGGCCGGAGAATGCAGGAAAGGCGACGACGATCGATCGACGGGCTCACCCGGTAGTTAAAGTCTCGGGGCGCGCTCGTCGGCCGATGGTTAAATAAAGTCGAAAACGTAGAAGCGCGAGCTCGTTTTTCTCTCTCGCGCGGAGAGATAGGGAGAGCCTTTTTCTTACTCTGTGCTCTTGCCGTCAGGCGGGGGGTAAACGCCGCGGTGTATAATTGATGGCTGGTTTTGAGTTTGAGGCGAGCTGCTCATTGGTGTAATAATATTTGACCGGCTGACCCGTTGGACTGGAGGTTGGCGGCATCTTTTGTAGGGGTTTTGTCGGAAAAATCAGGGCGATGCTGAATATTTTGAAAATTCTTGTGAAACTTTTGGCTCGGGAGAATAAAAAGATTAAAGGCAGCCGAGTTATTTGAACCTCGTTTGCTTCAACTAAAATTGCCGGACTTCGCACCGCAGCAGCAAACATTCTTCCGATGTTTCAGGAGGTATGGATGAAACTATTTTCAGAGCTCGCGATTCGTTATATTTTTCGCGTATAGAAATTGCGGGTTTGCATTAAAAAAGAAATTGCAATATTTTGAAAAATACTTTTGATCCGCGCGTGAATTAAAGTGCTCTTAATTAAAAAAGTGTTCTCAATTTCGTTAAAAAAAAAAGTATCCCTATTTGACGTCAGTATTTCTGAATTACTTTTTATGCAAACGTGCACGGAGAAAATTTTCGCTTAAAAATTATTCGAAATTTAGATTAAAAATTAGCCGAAAATCGCGTAACCGGAGGACG
>JAWWEM010011391.1:0-25049 GCA_035582935.1 Ormyrus thymus | reverse complement strand
CCTGCACATGTGCGAAACAGCCCCGCGGGCGTTGGATCGCACGTGGGTCGTCGTCGCGAACGGTGGGGGGGGGGGGGGGCGTCTCCTCCGGGAGCAAAGGCGAGCAGTCGACTTCATGCTCGGACGAGCGCGCTAATAGAGCACGGCGCGGAAAAACGCGGGGCTGGAACGAGCGGGCCCACGTCGCGCTTCATTTCGCGCCGAGGACTTACGGGCCGGGCCATGAATGCGATTGCTTCGGCTCCTTTTTCTCTCTTCGCGTTTACTCGCAGGCCGAGTCAGCGCTTTTTTAGAGCCAGGGAAATGGGGCTGCAGTTCACGCGATGGGGGAGGAATGTTTTTACAAGACGGCGATACTTGCGGCACATTTCAAATGAAAACCTCGTGATTTAAGACTGTGGCGATAATTTCTTCTTAAAAACTTCCGCGGCGCATTAAGCTGAAAATTTCAATTCCCCAAAGAAGGCATAAATCAAAATCGGCCGGCTCTCATTAAGCCGGGGGCCGCTGAATCTTTTAAAAGCTCGGCGCCCTCTCTCCTTTTTTTCGGGCAATTTCTCTCCTTTGTCGCGAGTCCTCCGCATCGGGAGCCGCCGAGTCGAACAAAGCTGGCCGCGGCTTGACGGGGGCGCCTCGGCCTTTGAAAAATAGAAAGAAAAAAGCTCGAGGGAAGCCGGAGAGGAGGAGACGGACTTTAACGAGCCGCTGGTTCATGGACCTTTTGACCTAAGCGCGAACGACGAGTGACGAGATGGATGGATTGGATGGCGCGAGAGGAAGAACTTCACGGGGGATCGGCTCTCCTGTCTTTACGAGTTCGAGAACGGACGGGGAGGTAATATGGTTTTAGCGGGATTCGATTTTGAACGATCCCGGCTGAGTGTCTGATTCGGCGGCGGCTTCCGAAATTAAGTTTATGCGAATTTGATTCGTCGGTAATTTGAATATTCCGAATGCAAATCCCGGGAGCGGCAAGATTGTAATTGATACGAGCCAGACTTGAGATATTCAAATTCGCGGGGAGATAAGAGATTCGGCAATTTGCTAATTCGCGCTATTTTCCTCCCTGATTACACGCGGAACTTGCAGCTCTAAAACAAACTCCTCAGTCGAAAGTTACAGCAGCGCGTTCGAATTTTTATTTTTCGTAATTGTTGACCAATAGCTAATATTTGTGGAATATGCTAATGTAATACCGTAAGTAGATAAGCGCAGAGCGGAGCACAATGCGAACTTTAGCTTGCTTGTCTAAGCAGCGTCTGACTTCTCTTTGTCACTAAGGATTACGCAAGCTTTATCCGACAACAATAGTTCCCTAGAATAAGCTATGCGGGATACGCTGCATGATATTAAACGACGACTGCGCTCAACATTACCTCATAATGCCCGGCCATTGTAATCTGCGCGTCCTGGCGATTTATCCGAAGCGTTAATAAAGTGGAAGAAAAAACGCGGAGCTTATAACCCGATATCCAAAAGAATCCTCCCGTCAGCAATCCGGCTGGAAGAGAGCTCGAAAGCGGCTGCGCGAAAAGGGCAAAAGAAGAGCAATAACAGCTGCGGAAGGAGCGTTTTACGGTCGGCTTTGGCTATCGGCTCGAACGACGTCGCCGGCCATTCGAGCCCGGCGTCGTCTCGCGATCTTTAAATTACAGGGTTGCACCTGCTGATTAGGACTTTTATGAGCCGAGCTCAGGAGAAACGATCCCCGGCTCTTGTTTCGGAGCGCCGTTTGATCAGCGCGGCTATCGGCTCCTGTTATTTTGGCCTGTTTCAATTATTCAGTCGAGTGAGGAGATCCATTTCCAAAGGCTGAATTTAACGAATCTGAGATCGATTGGAAAGCTTAGCGGAAGAATCGAGTTTTGCACGGTTGGTTGAATGCACTTTCTTGGTATTGCGCTTTTGCAGGGAGAGATATAAATTTTTCAGGACTAACGGCTGTCTGAAGGGACGAGTGTAAAAAAAGGATGGCCAGCTCGGAGCTTCGCGCGATCTCTGCATTTGTGTAATTAAAATGAAATTGGCATGGGATTTAATTGAGGTAAACAAGGACTTAATTCTAGATGGTTTTGGCAGAGAATTTTACCTTTCGTTATTTGCATTGTTTCGTCGAGTGAATTATTGGTGTACATTTGCTGGAATATTTTTTTTTATTAAAAGAAGGGAAAGATATATATTGTACGAAATGAAATCCAAAATCAATATCGAGTATTTCACCTGGGAACTTATTTTAGTGAACAAATATTGACCACTTTTCAAGCGCTGGAGCATATATTGGTGTAGCTCCCAGCGTCTTGTTCATTGAAAACTCAATAAAGTTTTTATTAACTTTATTAAATTTTTTATTTTCTCAAGACAAACATTCGTGTTTATTTTGTAAATTTCTAGCTGCTTTAATGTGTCTGTTATAGATAGTGTGTAGAGTCGGTATGCAGACTGTCTGAATAAAATTTTACAATTATATTCCGCTTGTAATTTCAAATTTATCAAGTTAACACAGTTAATTTAAGTTAATTTCAACGCCATTGGCTCGTATATTTTAATTGCATTATTTATTCAATATTGAAGATAATCTAATTGCCCAAAACAAGCAATGTAGCTTTCATTCATTATTGATACTCCAAACTTCTTTAATTAACCACAAACCCAAATTTCCCAATCAAAATCGCCCAACAATAATACAAAATGCACACAATATTCACTCGCCACTCACATCCCGCCAAAATTACAAATCAGCCCTCACGGAGGAGTCGCCTTACCTCTTTGGCCACCATGACGGCAGTGGGCTCTTTGGGCGCGCTGCATATGATCCCGAGTTGATAGAGGACAAGGAGAAACAGCAGGGCGATGATGCAGAGTAGCGGACCCCGGCGCGGCGGTCCGCGCGAAAACAGAAACGTCATCCCTGTGCTCTTCGGCTGGTAGTCATGCATATCCCCTTCGGCGAGGGCGGAGGCCAGTGTCACGGTCGTTCGCAACTATCTCATGGTTCACCTGCAAGCGGAATTCGAGTGTAATGCGCCGCGAGGATTTGCCGGGCAGCTCGCGGTATTTAGATGGAGGGTAAACTTGTTTTAGGGAATGGTTATATTTACGATAAAATTTTGAGGATATTGAGTATATTACAAAATGGTAAATAATGGCTTTGCTTTTATTTATTGAGTCTGCAGTATTTATATTTTAGTAATTCATTATATAAAGTGGATTTGTGATTTGCCTGTTTCTGCAAGAACGACCGAAATTCCGTCAAGTGCTGAATTTCCGATCGATTAATTGAAATTTACCTTGTTCATCCTAAAAATGCTCTTTTTAAAGTGCTTTTCATTAAATGAAATCCAATCTGAAAATTTTGCCAATCTCTACGTAATTGAGAAATAATGGAATGTGCATTACTTAAAGACACTCAGTGAAACAACGATCATCTTATTACAAAAGGATCCGCTTGTCAGAAGAGGAAATTCATCTCAATATTTGTCCTAGCGGATTTCCTCTTGTGACTCACGGAAAATCCTCTCTAAATCATGTTGCATGGTCACAATAGGGAATCATTTCGGACGCAAATCATGTATTCTCAATTTTAAAAATTGATTTACGACAAGAGGAAATCAATTGGTTACTAAAGGACTTGTATTGGGTAATAAAAGGATTGTAATTTTACAATTAACACGCTAGAAAGTCAAAAGGCAAAAGGGAAAAAATCTTTTCAAAGAAGCCCTTCTTCCCCAAAGTCTTTTTTCCCCCGTCTTCGGCGCCGGGTAAATCATCCAAAACAAAGAAGTGTCCGCGGGAGCATCCACAACAAATTCTCAACGACCCCCTGATCCCCGATCTGATCCCCGAAAGCCCGTTGAAAAAAATCGAGGACAGAGCGGAAGTCTTGGCAGGCTGCGGGCGAATTTCGCGGCCCTCCGCGTTTTATTGGCCGGGCGCTGCATCGCTTATGCATTCAAAGGCCATTTCTCAGGGCTCGCCGCCTTGCGTATTTACGTCCGATATAATCCGATTCAAATGACATGCAAATGCTCGGCGACGAATGGAGGAGCGTGCGCCTCGCATAATGGGGCATAAAGCGACTTTACGAGGCGTATCCTCGTAAACGGCACTGGCCCGCCGCTCCTCGGCGGCCGGTTAAAAATTTGGGCCCTCGCGAGATCTGCGACGCTGCACTGATTATGCGATATGGGGAACGGGGATAATAACGGGCTCCAGAAGCGGCGGGACGATTGTTTTCGTTGTGGGTTAATGAGTGCTGGAGCATAAAACCAAATGAGAGAGCAGAATTTTATTGTTTCATGGCGGTTTTTCATTTGATTATTTTACGTTTAGTGGGTTTTAAATGAAGTCTTTCTCGTGAAATAATTTGCTTCTTTCCATGAAGAACAATTACAAAGCTATAAGTGAAGTTTTGAATACTAGATTATAATCTTCTAATAATAAAAGTATGCTTGTTCCATTTGTTTCATTTCAGTTTGTACTATTTTTTAAATACCGAACCGATTCTCTCTTGGATTTTGCGTTTTTTAATGTTGATTAAAGCTCGTAGATTGAAAAAAATGGGTAGAAAAATTTCGTTGTGATTTTGTTGCTACGAATCGCAGCTGTTATGTCAGTTTCTTTTTGTTGATAGATCAAATTGAAATTGCAGCCGAATTTCAAGCCCGAAAAAATAACTGAATAACTACATTGTAACGTAAAGATGTTAATATTTGAAGATTAGATTTAATTTAATTTCTACAATATATTTTCTTCACTGAAATGTAAAAATTTAATTAAAAGAGTGCAATTACACTCCTAGTTACTCTCAAAACCTAATTAAAAAATTAACCTACTTGGATGCAAACTTTCTCTTTACTATAAAATGACGTTTCAATTAGTCAGAAACCGCTGAAATCCAAATTTCAGAACTAAAGTAAAGCTCGTTACCAAAAAACTACTCATAACTCAAGGAATGATTTCAATATTAGTTTCCAACAGGCAGCCCTCGACTTATTTATGTCCCAAGAGCTGAGAGTTTCCAGCGTCAAGCCGAGAGCTGATTTCACGATTCCGCACAGCCAGAACCAGTCGCCGCTAAACTTGCCGGATAAAATTCGCGCGAAACGCCGATGCGGTAATTGTGCTCGGCGAAGCTGCCCGCCGCCCCCTTGCAGCCAAAAAACCGCACGCAAGAAATGTTTTGCAAATCGCGACGGCCGATACTGCGAAGTTCGAGCGGCCAGTTTCTCGATTTGCGGCCGTAACTTTTGAGCTCGCAATCGGATCTGCGACGTTCCGGGGGAGTCGAGAGAACCTGATTTAACTCGAAATCTCATTGGGGAATTAAAGCGCGCGATGCGAGAGCTCGCTCGATCGTTCCGTCGGCCCTGGGCAAGTTCGATTTCTCGGTAAACGTTTAAGGGGATAATTGCCCAGGGGATGGATATTTTAACTACGTGCCGGGTACCGTGAGAGGACCTTTTCGCCTTTTCAATCCGTCTCGGCAATCTTTGAGCTTTTTCGCTCTTATTTTCAATGGGTAAGTGATTTTTTCCCGAGCTTTACAGTCGAATTTATTTAATTGAACTTTCAAAGCTTCGTAACATTATTCGACAATTTCTTTTAGAGGAATAAAGTGTATTCTCTCGTGCGGGCTCGTATAGTTATTATTTCGATGGCTAGTTAAAAAAAGCACTTTTCAAGTAAAATAGATTCAGTATTTGATATTTATCTACTCTCGAAACTTTTTACGAGCTAGAAAACTTTTATATAAGGTGTACGAATCTTTTATCACTTCCGAGACAGCACTTGAAAATTTCAAAACATTCACTCCAATAGGCATTTGATGACGATACGCTTCATAACTTTTGAACAATTTTCTCTTATTTTACGTTGAATTTACTTTAAAATACTACTGGACTGTGAGAACTATCTAAACAAAGATTTATACGATAGATAACAGATTTTTATTTTAACTAGGAGAATCGTAAAAATAGACGGAGAGCTTTTTCGGAGCTGAAAGTAACATCGATTTCATTGGAAATAGAAAACAATTCCGTCGAAAACTGTTTTCTATAGCCTCGAGCTTTTACATAATCGGAGCGGCTTAAGTGGACAAAGAGACCAAGTGCAGCATTTAAATGAGCCAGTACGTAAAAGCTTTAAACTAAAGTCGAGAGAAAAAGTCTGTTTTCAGGCACAATTGCTTTAAACAAACTATCTTTCCTTCAAATAACCCGTTTCTTAATTAATGCTTTATCAAAATTGTTTCTGTTATATAGCTTCGACTTTTAATTCCTTCCAGGAAATTATTTTTAACCTTTGTTATACGCGAGTTGAGTTGTAATTCTCTTTCCATAAAAAAAAGTGGTGACTGAACGAACACTTTAAAACTCAATATTAAGAATTTAAGTAACGTTAGAAGTTTGACACTAAAAACAGAAAACTTTTTTATACCAGCAAATTAAAGTCATATTGCAAAAGCCTCTTGCAACAATAAAAGCCAGGAGACTTTCTTCTCCATCATAAACCTTCAATGAAGGTTCACCAACTAAAAACTAATTACTCAACAAAGCCATTTCCCCGAGCAACCGCAAATCCCGATACTTTAATTGCATTTCATAAAGTCGCGGCTCTCCCCGAGTCCAACTGCAATTTAAACACATAACGCCGCAATATAAAAACGCATCGCACGTAACGTAATTCGCGAGCGAGCGGCCGCCTTTGACTCGCCTCTCGCTCGAAAGAGAGACGAGCGGAGCGGCGCAGACCAGAGCCGGGACAAAGACGGGCGTGTTTTCAGCGATCGGTCGCCGACTCGCGCGGACGCTCGGAGCTCGAAATAACGCGGCCGGACTCGTCGGCCGTCAATCGGACCGGGCGGCCGCTTAACTGCCCGTAGAAAGGGGCCCCGCGCGGACGTCAAACGAGCCAGCGGAACGCTAATTCCCCGCCGAATGGATCGCGCGAGCGCGCCAATGAAGCGCGAATTAAATAGGCCCGGGAAAAAGACCGGGTTCGAGTAATGGCCGAGGAGGGGCGGGCTTGAATTGCGCTGATGAGCTTCGAGGGCGAGGGCTTTCCGCTTATTTTGAGCTTTAAAGGCGGGTTCTGCAGCTCTTTTTTACGGGGTGGGGGGGGGGGGGGCGAGTGTCGGATCTCGCTTTATCAAATATTTGGAGGCTTCATTTCCTGGGCTGGTACCTCTCGCTCATTGCGGCACGATTAAACGGTTAATTTAGCGATTTGCTCCAGCGAATAATTCTTCAATCAAACTCAAAATAGAAAGTTTAATTGTGCAATTTATTATTTGAAAGAGCTTTATTATGCGTGGAGCTTTTTGATCGCAGGCTCATAGAGCTTGCAATTTCATAAAATATTGCCTTTGAGTCCCGCGATGCTTTTATGACGCATACTAAGGTACACCGAGCGCAGCGTTGCAGAGCGAAGAATGACAAGAAATGAAGGGAAAAACACGACAAGGCAGGAAGACGAATTGTGACAAACGTAAAAAAAAAAGACGACGGCGAAATGAGCTGAAAGCTAAAAAAGACAGAAGCGCAATTGAAAAGACGCGCAGACAGAGGATCGCGTCGAGCAAATGGAATATCTGCGCACTTTTCAGCGGGGATTAAAGCGGAAGTGCGCCTGCATTATGCATCAGCTTTGTCGATTAATGTTGATTTCCTACGAGTCGGTTTAACGTTATTTTAGCTTTTTGTTAAGCGGGCAGGATTGTCCGCATTAACGCGTTGCGCATAATTGTATTAACTGAAATGATTGCGAATAATGTAGTTACTGTCGCATAACATTTACAAGAGCTTTGCTTTGATAATACAGAAATGTTTATTGGTATCATCAGAGTTTTTACTATATTTACTTACTCGATTTAGTCATTGAAAGATTTCAAGCTGCAATTTAATTTATACGCAAAAGGTTTTGCCCATTAACTCTCCTCGATAATGACCTGAGCATAATTTATACAGACGAATATTATTAGTCTCAATTAATCTACGTATAGCAATGAGCGGCAAATGTACAGCTTGCATAAATCACTCGAATGTAGATGTACATATTACACTCTTAGGCACTGCAATATTAATGTTCGGGCAATAAGCAAAGCTTTTATTAAATTCAATAGATTACAAAGCATTACGGAATAAATTCTGAATATCTATCAGATCTGTTCAATTTATGTTTCTATTATTGAAACAATGCTTAAAATTGAGAGAAGTTCATCAAATTTTGAGAATCGTACACTAAATGTATTTTTAAGATCTTTTGAACAAAAGATTAAATTCTGCACTTCAACCATCATAAACACTTTAATTAGAACTTGATTGTACAAAACTGCAGTGTTTTATTTCAAATACGGTTATACTAATTTTCTTTTTAAGTCCATTATTTTCGTGTAAACACCACTTTTCCAGCCACTTTTAAAAGCATCACGTCGCATTTTAATCGAACCGTTCCATATTTCCAAAGCCTCTTGCCGCCTCCTGAAAAAGTCACGAATTCATCGCTAATTTCGGCGACGCCTCGTCTATTAGCCCCGGCATTGCCTGGAAAACAGGCGAAAAGCTTGCTTCCCCTTTGTCGTCCAATTCGCTGTCGCCGCGTCGTTCTCCCATTATTTTTTCAGCCCCGCGCAGCTTCGGCGCCTCGGCCGCTGGCGCCCGAGTCATTATTTCCGCGAGCACAGAGCGGCGCGAGCGAAATTTTAAAGCGCGGCCTAATCCCGCCTCCTCTCGTCCGAAGGTCTCTTTTTTTTTTTGCGCGCCGAATGCTAAAAGCAAAAACTGCGTGCGGCTAAACAAAGAGCGAGGGAGGCGCGGAAAAAGCGCGCGTGGATGCGTGCGCTGGGGAGAAAAAAAAAAGGGGAGGAGGCGAAGCCGAAGGAGACAAAGGAACGAGCGCTAAAAGGCGATACCGTGCCGGTGCAGGCGGACAAAAGGACGCAAGGAAGCGAAGGTTTAATGTATGGCTGTTTTAAGGGAAAAATTGAATGGGTAGAAAATGATCTGATTATTGATTTTTCACTTTTCGCTTGTCCCTTTCGTATTACGATGCGTGCGGCTTTTATGGCTGTGTTCTGGGAGTTATTAAAGCTATTTACTGTTATGAAAGCTTATTTTACTTTGCGCAAGCCAGAATGTCTATAGTCGTGGCGGAAAAATAGCACGAAAAAGAGGCACCGAAACTTTTATGAAATTTTACGCGAAATAATGAATACAAACGTGTAGAATCAGTAGAGCCATTCAGTTTTAGTCAGACCACATTTATGAATAAATTGTTAATTTCGCACAAAGCCTTCATTATTAAAACTTGTTTTATCATAGTAATTAAAACTTTGACAACTTTTGCATAAACAAAATTCAATCCATGAACTGTTTAAAGAAAGAATAGGAGACACGGCTTCTCCACGAACATAATGGAACCGTCGGAAATCAATGTATCATTGTTTAAATATATAGACTAGAAATGTGTATATATATATATACAGAGAGACTTTACAACTATAGAAACCTAACGACGGTTGGCGAACTTCTTTCATTAAAGTCGACAATGTCTACTGCGAGGGAAATGACGTTTAATTACCTGAACGAAATAAGTTAACGTAGCTGCGAGAGTACCTATTAGAAACTGAGCTTGAAATTAATTTCTAAGTTAGGCATTAATCTTTATTGAATCTATAATGACAAGACGCTATTAACTCCCTGCCTTACCATATTGTTTCTGCGCAGGCAAACTAATGCGATTGCATTCTTCCGCGAAACAAACTTAAAAAGCTGCCTCGTCCGCTTGCAACCCAGTTATAACTTTTGCAAACAGTCGCCTAACGGTCGTGCAATTTAATCAAGGACAGTCTTCAGGAAAAAAGCGTCGGCGCGCGCTCCAGCATCGAGCACGTCCGCGCGCCCTCGTAGGAGAAAGCGCGCACTTAACCGTTGCGTTTAACATCCTCTTAAAAGCAGGAATTACGGGGCCGAGGGCTGGGCGCGCCGTTCGAGAAAGGGCGAAGCAAAAAAGAGAGAGAGGAGAGAAATCAGCGGCCCGTCCGGGGGGGGGGGGGCGAGGAGCATCACGGGCGACGATATGTCGGGGCAATATCGAGGCCGCGCCGCACGAGAACTATCATAAACATTGATCTGAACCCTTGCCGCGCGAGATGAGAACGACGCCGAGAGCCTGATGGGAACAGAAGCCCGTTAATGGAGTGTGCGGCGAGGACGCGAGCGAGGCCGGGACGGGAGGCCATTGATGGAGGAGGAGATGGATACTTCATCGGCGGCGGCTCTCTCCCCCGTCTTATTCGTTGTTTCTCTTTCGCATTGTCGACGGGGCTTTTTCCCCCGACCCGTCTGGGAGCTCAGCTCTGGAGATGACAATAAGGAGATGATTGTCTTCTGCTTTTTCGGGGAGGACGCGGGGGACGAGTGGACGATGACGTCGGTTTTTTGCCGCTGCGGGAGGTATTTCGTTGGAATGCGATCGCTGGAATTTCACGCGGGCTCACGTGAATTTAGGCAATGATGCGAAGAGTTTGCTTTAAAAAAACTCGCTCGATAAAGTATTTACAATTTAATTGTTTTATTCTGGTTTCAGCTTCAGACGTAAAGTTAAAAGGTGATAAATTCAATCTACAAATAAAATGTATCAATTTCTAATTTGGAGAACCAATTTACACTTGAAATCCGCCGCGAATTTAGCGCGTCCGCTGCTCGGACCGAAATACTTTCTCGACTCAACTCAATTAAATTACTAATCTAATTTAAACTAACCTAATCCACTGGCAGCGAATCACTGGATGGACAAATCAACGGCGTGCGACATTTCGGAGCGTCCGATTAAATGCCTCTCGCGACTATTTGCCCCTTCAGCCAGGCGATCCGATAAAAAAGTGGCGGTCTATTGGCTTGCAGCGCCTCTCTCGTTTGCAGGAGCCGCGCGTGTAAAGAAGGCGCACAAAAGCTAACCAGCGTTTACCCTCATAATTCGGAGATTAATGGACAAAGTTGCGAACTGCGCGCAGTCTCTCTAATTTTCGCGTGACGCTTATTTATGGAATAGATTGTGTCGTTAATTTTCTCGAGCCCCGGAACGCCGGGCTGAATAGTTTCGGTAATGAATAACGTTCTGCGCGACCGATGTCTTCTGAACACCGAGATACAGAATAATTAAAACGTTTGCCCAGTTATTTACTGAATAAACAATACCGTCGCGCGAGTCGCCCCGAGACGATTCGCGACCTTATTCGAATCAATGCCGAGGGTTGGGTTCAGGGAAAAGTAAACAATTCGTCCAAGTATTCGAAACCAATGACGTACCGAGAGAGAGAGAGAGAGCATTCCATTGTTGGCTCGCAACTAGTAGAAAGGGTCGGCCATTGGTCGGACCGACAGCGATATCTCACTGATTCGAGAGACGACAAATACGACAGCTACGCGTCATTGCCGCTGCGGGGCATTTTGCGCAAACGGACCGCAACGAGTGGAGCTGCCGAGAAGAAATCAGTCGCGCGGAAGGAATTCGGAAAATGCAAATAGGAATTTTGATTTTCGGTCGGAGGTTGCGAATTTCACTGTATTTTGATAAAGTTTATAACTATTAGCATGCCGAAGAAAATTTAATAAAGTTGCTTTTAATCCAAATTGTTGAATTCTCATTTTAGAAAAGAAAATGACAGAATATCTTGTAAATGATGTTTATGATGTAAGTAAGTTCAGTAAAGAAGTAAGAGTACTTAGTACATTGCGAATACGCGTAAAAAAAACTTTTTCAAAACGGTGAAGTTGAAAGAACATTCTTAGACTTGCTTCAAATGCTTAAAGTTTTTAAAGTAGCCTTAAAAGCAATTTAAAAATGTCGAGAGCTCCTATAGAATACAGTAGGGTTAATCGAATTTTTTATTACATTCTTCGTCACGCGAATGAAACGCCAAAGTAACCAAATGCAACAAAATCTATTTTCCTAAAATTCCTGCCAATTGCAGCGACAATGCCGCGGCGATTAATTAAAATAAACGAATATTTGCCTCTAATAAAACGGCCGGAGAAGAATGATCTATCATTTTTTTTTTTTTTTTTCATTTATTATTCTTTCCGCATAAAGCAATTCCGCGCGCCGGCGACGCTCGCGCCTATTGATCAGCGCCGGTCCGCCCGTACCGAAACCTGTAAAAGTCAATTAATCAATCAGCAGCACCTAACAGCTATTCATTTTCCGCTCCATTCTCGCTGGAGCTCGCGGGATAGTCGCCCACCTGGGCGAAAGTCATGCCTCCCCCCCCCCCCCGCCCCGCGAGAACAGGCATCGATCGGCCGCATATCTCTTTCGGCGCGACGATGATGGAGCCTTTTTAAGCGGGCCGCGCGACGCCGATAAAAATCCCGCCTTTTGCGCGATTTCAGCATTAATATCCGAGAGCCGTCCGCCGGGTGGGGGCTTATATACGCGGCCCGATTAATCATCGGCCTCTGGGCGTAATTCACGTCGGGCTCGCGGCCGAGCTGTTACGATAATTTTCATTCAATTTCCAGGTCGGTCGCGGGATATGCGCGGCTGTATCGTTCGCGCGTAAACTTTTGCTCCATCGGAGGGTAGGTGAGTTAGGGGCGCGGAAAGGCGCGCCGCTTTTTTCGCCCGGGCAGGGAAAAAGTTGATGCTTCCGATACGGGATATTAGTCTGATGAACGATTTTAGTAGCTGCTGGATTTGAATGGGCGGGTTTATGAGCTTTATTTTACGCCGTACGAAAGCGCTGTGAATGATAAATGATTTTCAGCTTCGTTGGTGTTATGATTAAATGTATAGCGAATTGTTTTTTTTTTTTTTTTGTTTTTATAATCTGAAGCGTAAAAATATTTACGGTAGTTTATTTTAAAAACTGTTACGATATTCGAAATTGTTTTAGTTTTGAAACTGGAGATAGTTTTTCGGCATGTAAAAAATGTTATGCGATATCGAATTCCATACAACATTTACAAGGAGCAAAATACTCAGCTTGATGCTAAAAAATATTTCCAGTCAAATTCACAATTCAGTCGTGCCTCTGCATATTTACGGAAAATATAAAAATCTACGGGACCCTTGTAAAAGAACAAATGAAATAATATTTTGATTTCATTCTCTATTTGCGCGCGCGCTAAAAGAATAATCCGTACTTTCCAATAAAATCGCATAAATATCGCCGTAATAAATAACAGGCTCGCGAGATGAAATTTTCGAGAGGAATCCCGCGCGGAGGCTGGCAGAGAAATGTCACGCGACCGTTTGTTGGCCTGTTAAATTCAAAGAGAACGGCTCTGCGTTTTCGGCGCGTCGTGCTGCACTCGTGAAAACTCCGGGAAACTCGAGGGCCGCGCAAAAAACGATCGAGGCGATTTCCGCGCGAGCAAAAAGGCGCGAGCGAGCCTGGATTGATCGACACTAGACGCGCGGAAACTGCGAGAACAAAGGCCGGATTTTTCGAGCGGAGAGAGAGAGAGAGAGAGAGAGAGAGAGAAATAATTAAAACCCTGAGCCTGTCGCCCCGAAGAACCGAGAGCTATAATTGGAGATAATTAAAAACGTAAGACTGAGCTTTCTCGCGAAATTGACGGTCTCTGTGACGCCGAGAAAAACGCCCTGGTCTTTTTTAACGCTTTTTGCGAACTGAACGACGAGAGCTATTGATCTTTCATTGTTATTACCGTGATCGCTAAGTGAAAAGTAAACCTTCATTTGAGCTCCGTAATGATCCGGTATCAAATTGGATTTTTTCGATGCGAATCCTCGAAGGATCGTAATTTGCTGTATTGTTAATCATCGGTAAATTGATGGATGCTCGGCAAAGTGGTTTGATGCAACAATCATCGACAAGTATTGTATCGCGAAACTATGTCACTGAGCATATTGAATTAGAGATGTTACGTTCGCGGACAGAGCTTTGGCGAAATGGTGGCGCATCAATAATTCCGAAAATAAATATGGCTGTTTAACAGTTGTAAGGGAATTTCTAATAATGTGTCGCTGTTTAATTTTCCACTCAAGTGTTCCATAAAAATAAAACTGATGTAGCGATTTAATCCTTATTCCAATAGTTTTTAAAATAAATGTTAAATCTTTCAAGCTAGAATTGCATAAATCCAACCCACGTCAATCTTCAAAGCACGCAAAAGAACTCGATTTGTAGAAAATTTGCATGCGATATTGGGGTACGAAATGACTTTCAGGAGCACTGGAAATATAGAGAAACGAGTAGAAAGGAATATATGCTCCCCAAATCAAAGGATCCCAGATATGTCCGAGCAAAATTATTTTTGGCGAAAAATTTGGTAGAAAAGAGTAGAATCACTAATAAAATATATGACCAAACTCTTTTTAAATTCTACCGGTTCAAAAAGTGCAATTAAATCAAAAAAAAAAAAAAAAAAAAAAAAAGAAAGAAAGAAAGAAGAAGAAACTCCTTAAGGCTCTTAAACTGCGCTCCTCTTAAAGTAAAAAGGCAGGAAAATTTATTATCATTGTAAAGCGCTTGCAGTCAATCCCGAGAAATTGACAGCAAATAAAATCCCGACTGGATTAAATAAAAATACGGTCGGAAGAGAAGCCAGTACATAAAAACAACAAGGACAGACAGAGATGGAAAAGATGGTATAGAAAGAGAGAGAGCGAGCGAACGAGCGAGAGAGAGAGAGAGAGAGAGAGAGAAAGAAAGAGAGAGAGAGAGAGAGACAGGCGGCGTTGGAATCTGGAAAATTCCAGGCAAAAGGCGGGCATCACTTTTTCCCTCGACTCGCGAGCCGAGCGTTTACGGCCGCTCGTGAAGGAAAAAAAATGGGACGCGTATACAGCGCGCGTCGTAATGCGCTTCGTAAAAGCCGTACTGCGCGCTCTTTTCGCGAGCGGACGCAGGCCGGCTCTTCGCTCTTCAGCGTCGCGCCGCCGGCCAGCGAAATAATCCGATGCGTAATTCGATGCCCCGTCCTCTTTTACGCGAGTGTTTGCTAATGCGAGCTTTTGTAACGGCCTTCGGCGCCGCTGCGACAAAGCGACGAGCCTGCGTTCATCGGCGGCGTCGGGCGTAAAGTGCGAAACGAGAATGCTTTTTACGGGGCGAATGTAAGCCGATGAAGTTGTACTTGCGTGCGGAATGATATTTATTTTTGAGAGACGTTTGAGCGAAGTGCCGGAGGAGGTAATTCATTATTTCGAGGGAATTGCTTTTTTCAATTTTCCGAGAGAAACGTTTTTGAGCCTTTAGCTTGCTCTCGGAAAATAATTTAAAATTTAGTTATTACGGCATATCAGGAAACAAAGAAAGCAATTTTTAGCGCAGCCAAGAGGAAACCAGCTCTTTTTTTATATATAGCTCGGTACAATAATTAGTTTTCAAGTCTTGTATTGAAATTCTTTGGAAACTTTCTTCCATCGGAGTATAGTAAAAAAAAATCCAAAGTTTATTTTAAGCTCACTAATTCAAGACCCCGGCTACTTTTAAATTAAAAAACTTTAAAGATCTCAAAAGGTTCGGTCGCAACTCGAACGCAGGCATAGAATATCCATCCACTCGGGCTAAGTAGAACGAGGTCAAGTTTGGTCAGACCGGGATCTTACTACTACTCCCGACATCAAACTCCACTCCTCAAAAATCCTTTCGCATTAAAAAGAAAGAGCTCCTCCCCGCCGCTGGAGCCGACGCTGCTTTCAAGGACCCGGCGTCTTGCGTCCTTCTCAAGGCCACCGCGTCAAGGGGTCGCTCCGGTTAACCGTGAGCGCAGCATACCGGCCGTCTGATCGGATATTACAAGTTTAGGCAGCGCGGCAGGCCCGCCTTAATTAATTCGACGTGCCGCGCGAATTAATGGCTCGCCCCGGGGAATTAATTACGGCGGAGGCACGTCGGCGATCCGAATCTCGCATTTGTCTTGGGAAGGGGGGGGGGGCCGGAGGTTCTTGCTCGCTTCACTCGACAATGGAACGCCGCCGCCTGAATGCGAGGACTCGCGGTATTGACTTGCCGAGATGCCTGGACCGCCATTGACGCACTAATAAGCTCGGCTCGCCTCGCGAGGCATCGCCCCGATTGCGTTGACGCTATTTAACGGCCGGGGGAGCGGGATTTTCGCCGGAATTTCGTTTTCGAGGGCGCTCGTTTTTATACAGAGATTTTTAGATGAGGTATAGATGTCGGGTCTCGTTTTATCTGAACGGGAACAGGGGAGAAAAAAAAATGCGATTTCAGCTGCGCAAATTCAACATTTTTTATTTGGCGAAACGCTGCTCTCTACCACTTTCTAGATGTCCAAATTTTTTTTACAAATTCAAATAAAACCCCGCGCTCAGTTTATTATGCAATTTTAAACGAGCCCACTACTTTTATCAGAAAAAAATCCACTTACTCCTCGCTTCGAAGTGCCCCCAAAAGCTCCTGGCATCCGAATGCTAACCAGACCAGTCCATTCTAGGCTGCCGCGGCCGATTAGCCCCTATCTTTCGCCCATCGAGCGCATCTCGCTCTGCACCGCCGCGGTCGTGAAGGATTGACGGGCCCTCGGCTCGGCGTATTAATTCGACGGGGTCTCGTCCGGCCGACGACGCGCTTAATGGTGTCGAAGGGAGGCCCGAGCTCCTCGCGCGTTCGTTAATCGGGATTATCGGCAGAATTGATCACTCGGCCCGCAGTCGGCTCAGCTGTAAAGCAAGCTGCGAGCTAATGGCCCTATGCTTTTGTTTAAGTGCCCGTCGATTTCACGAGGACGCGGCCGCTCCCGAGGAAAGTAGCCAGATGCGGCCTACTCCTTCGTCGTCCTGTTCTCGCGTTATGTATTGCGCGCGTTTGAGGTTATCGATTGCTCGTTCGCGATATTTAGGGATTTGAAAGCTCGGTGAGTCACCTTGAATTACGGCTTCACTAAAGTTTTGTCGGCGTATCTACTGTGTGATTTTTTGTGACGATGTTATTCGTAGCTTTTGGCCGATGTATCGTTTTCTGTTACTGTTGATCATTGTTTTTCGTGCTCCGATGGAGTTGAATAGTAAATAAGCGACGCAGAATTTTGGTAGGTTAAAAGCAAACATGGACCGAATGAAAAGGTAAAGCTTTCCGCTTCGCGCAAAGCCTGCAAAAAAAAAACAATAATAGTCGATAAAGCATAGACGCTTACGCTTAATTAAACATTGAGTAAGAAAAAAATGTAAAAAAGCTGCAGGCAATATAGTTTTATTAGCTCATAAAACGTATTTTGTCTTGGAAAGGATAAGATAATTGAGCGCTGTAAAACAAATGATGTAACAGAGAAGATGAATAGTAATAAAATTTTTTACTTTTATTGTTCTTGGTTTGATTAAAATATTTTAAAGATATTTTTTACTCCGACGTAAAACTGTTTCAAGTATTTTGGAAAATCCATATATGTAAAAAAATTGATTAAAAATTTTGTTAAAAATGAAAGTTTTACCGCTGAAGCTATTCGTTTTGACAATGCTTTCATTCGTTATTAAAACTTTTTATAGAACTATCTACCGTGCTTTTGATCATCCTATTCAATTAAAAATATCTCTTTTTTTTCTTTTATTTTTTTAAGAATTACTAATGAAACTCCGCAAGAAAGTTATAAAATCAAGACTACGCACAGCAGCTAATTAAAGCAAACGGTTAGAAGCGCAACCAGCGAGGCATACCGGCAGCAGCACTCGACGTCTTTATGCGTCACGTCAAATGAATTTGAAATCTAATTTAATCGAGGCCCGGCCTGCTCTAAACTGAAAGCGAAACGTCGAGGAGGAGGAAGTAAAGGAGAGCGAGAGAGAGAGAGAGAGAGAGAGAGAGGGAGAAAGATGCGGTAGATAGGCTAGGAATTTAAGCGAGCTATTAATTACAATGACTTCGTTTTCCACCTTGGCTTTCCAGTAGACCGAAGCTATGCGCGGAATGGGTATAAATTTGCGTGCAAGGCGCACCTTCCCCGGCTCTGGATTTCGGGTTCCCTCCAATGGCGCTCTTCTCCGGGTACGGCTAATTGTTATTTTACTAGATCTTTCGTAGTTACACTTCGGCGTTGCGATTTTGAAGTTTTAACAGGGTTCACTTTTTAATTATTCGATATTAAACGATAAAAAAATATTTACTTTCTTTCCCATTTCGAAATTTTCAAAATTTTTAAAATTCTCTATATTCATTCGACGAAAAATGTTTTTGAAGTTCTAAAAAAAATCAGGTTGAAAAAAAACCGGATGAACGTTTGTAAAGCCAAAAGTGCCTTGTAAAAAACATTGCGGAAATTAGCATCTCCGCTTGAAAAAAAAAACTCTTCAAACGGAAAATTTGAAAATGTTGCGAAATAGTCAGGTTATCTTTTAATTGAATGAAAAATGCTGCCTAATTAAAGCTTTCAGCGCAGCCACTTCCAGCTGCAAGCCCGTAATAACGAAAAAAAAAGCAGCACGGACCAAGTTTTATGGAATTACAATTGCCGGCAGTCGCGCAAATCCGAAAAGTTCGTGCAGCGAGTCGAAATGTCAGGGGGAACTTTTTAACCTCCGGCCCGACGTGAAATCCTGGCGCTACACCCGATCAGCCCGTCACTCGATCCCTACAGCGGGCAGACGTGCATCCATCTCGGCACTCAGGGCGCGCAAGCGGGAGAGCTTGGGAATCGTGCTTTTTCCGGCGATTTACCTGTTTTTGCTCTCCTTTATTGTATACGTCTCTACCATTCAATCTCCCGGCCGGGGCTCTCCCTCTTTTTAAGGACCGAGCGTCGATTCGGAAGCTATTTCACTTTGCCGTTAATGGGAATCACGCTCGCGAGAGCGCTTTTTTTCCTTTTCTTCCCTCTCCCTCCCTCCCGCCCTTCCTCTCTCTCTCTATAGGGCTCGGGCCGTGACACCGCAGGCGTTTTACGTGATATATGTGTGCGCGCGACGGGCAACTTGATGAAAATAGAGCTCGTGCGGCTTTGTCCTGCGAGCTCTCTCACGGCCGGACCGTCCCCCTTTTTTTCCTCATTTTTTTCGTCGAGTTGGTTTTTAAACTAGGCTATTAGCTTGAGTGCACAGATTGCTTTCGCCGAGACAATGGGGAAGCCAATCGCGAGTAGCGTTTCGCAGCGAGATTTATTAATCGCAAGTCGGTGCTGGCTGCTGGATTGATTAATTAATTTTTCAATTATACAGCTGTTAACAGCTCCTTAAAGGGATACATCCACTTTTGAACGAACCCCCTTCCCCCACTTTCGCTTTCAATTCATCCTTCTGAAGACGTCAGACGTAGCATTATCGGGACGCGCAGATTTCTGAGAAAGAAAAAAAAAGAACGAGCCACCATCTGCGGACCGAGGCACGGTCGCCGCACTCGGGGCGGCAGAGGGACAATCCCTGCAGCAAGTGCGGATCCTTGCGGCGCGGCCCAGCGGCGACGTGAAATATTCGTTGAACGCCCGCGGGAGCACGAGTCGCCCGGCGACGATTTATTGCGCGGAGCCGCGGACGCACCGCTGTCAGCTTGCGGGCCCGTCACGAGTTTCCAGTCGCGCGCGCGAGCCTTTTAGGCCCTGATACATACGTCGCCGGCAATCCCGTGAAATCGTGTCGATGAGCGGCGCTGATAAAGCCGCTGTTGACTCGTGTAAACGTCGATTTGCCGCGGGTCGAGGCGAATGAGGAATGGCCGGATCGGGAGCGCAGTCGCATTTTAATGTAATTGGGTTAATTTAAGGTGCTTCTTGAGGGGACATTGCGAGCGCGCGCTCGTTTATTGATTTGAATTTAATACGGCAGCGAGGCATCGATGCAATTTTTTGCCAATTTTGTTATACTGTACAAAGAACATTCTGTTGAAAGATTAATAGTGCATTGTCTTTGAATCTTTTATCTTTTCCAATAAAGTTAAGCCTTCGCAGAAAAATTTTACAACTTTTATAAACACCGGCGGAAATGTTTTGCCCCGCGACCGAAAAAATTCGCTAATCCCGGCAACTTTCGACGACATCAAGTGCCTTATGCCGCTCCAAAGAGAAAGGCCCTCTGTCAAGGCAGGCCGAAGCTAAAAGCGGAAAGTAAATAAATTCCTGTTTGCCAGGAGCTAAAGCGGAGGGAGAGAAAAAAAGGCAGCCGGGCAGCGGCCGAAAAGTGGCATTTTAATACCCGCCTGCGCCGCCTGCCCTGTTTCTCTATGCGAAAACTTCAAAGCCGGCCTCGTAGGTTATTACGAAAACCGGCTGGAGGCAGGAGGAGTGAGCCGCCCCGTCGTCAATTTCGCGAGTCGATAGAATTTTCGGCGCAGCGCCTTTTCTTCCTTCCGCCGCCGGGCGCCGCAGGATATTAGAAGCATGCGGGGACTGCCGAGCTGCGCGCTCTTTCAGCGCCGCCTGCAGCCGCGGGTCGGAAGCGCTGAAAAATACAGTCGCGAGTCGCTTCTTTCATCATGCACTCGCGAGAGTCGGCTTTATGATTGTCCTGTTTCGCGGGACTCGATCGGGAAGCTGTTCGGCGGCGTTTTCTTAAAAATCTTGAATTGGCTTTTATTTTTTTTTTTTATTCTTTTTTCTTTTCATTCAGAGTAGTAATTTTCAATTTTAACAGAAAAAACTTCCACAAGCTAAATAAAAGCTCTGTTTGAAGGTATTTATTCTTTCAGAAATACTCATATAGATTGGATGGCGCATCGACTTATTTTCCATACAAAATAGTAATAAAGTCGGAAGGGGCGTTGCTTTAGGTGACAGCTGCGACGTTGAGGGAAAGGAAGAATATTAAAAGAGCTTATCAATATTTAGACGCAATGCGGGACTCTGATATCTTCGCTTTGTTAGGAAAAATTTTAATAAAGCTGTCTTATTACCTTAGCTTTGATAACTTGAACATTTTCATATTCTGTTGACGCAGAAGCAGATATTTCGAAATTATGAGTGCCTCAAGAGATAAGCAACAACAAGCATTAAGAGAGAAGAGCTTACGCAGATAGTTTTAATGCTATTCATCCGGTTTTCATATCGTCAATATAATCAGACGTAAATAATACATTTTTTATTCACTCACCAGAATGAACTTCACGGGAGGCAGTCAGACAGCATTAAATTCTGAAACAGAAGCACAAAAGCACGTGTCAAAACAACCCCCTAGAATTCCTATTCATAATTCCAGTAAAGCACACCATATCCCAATTCGATCCTCAGCCGCTCTCCCAAGCAGACTAATCCCACCCATCGTTCGCCGGAAGTCATAAATTACAAAAGCGCGCAGCGCACCGCGACGTGAAAAATCGCGGCGGAGAAGCGCGAAGAATCCGACGCCGCTCGTCGGGCTGGTCGCGCCGCTGATTAATGAAAGCCGCCAAGTTCCGACTCGGCGCAGCTGCGTGACCCCCGAGAGATTCGAATCGGCCGGGCAATCGGACGCGACTGGAGAGCGCCGATTCTTCGGGCGACGGCGGCGCCGCTCGAAACTTTTAATCGCTTATTGCCGCTACGCGGCCCAAGACGTTTATGTCGCTATTTACTTCCGCCGGCCCCTCCGCATTTTTGCCGCGGAATGCTTTTGTTCTGCGGGGAGACGGACAAACTTCGCGGAACTTCCTCTCGCGCGCGCAGCTCAATTTTTCGGACGCGCGAAATCGCTTTGTAAGCTTGGCGGATTGAAATTTTAAGGGCAGTTTGAGATACTTTTTTTATGCGAATTATTCGCAGTCGAGTTTTGATTAAACGGAAAAATGCATTTTTGAATTGTCACGAATTTCCACTGGAGATAAAACTTTTGGAAGTTTAATATCATGAATTAACCGACGCAGTCGCGAAGGAACTTTCAAAAATATTTAACATTAACAAGCATTATGCAACAGCTTTGTCCTCTAAACAATGGCGATTCAACATTTGCCTATTGCGCCAACTTGCGAACAAAGCGGCAGCCGCCGCCGCCAGGCGAAGGAGGGGCGCGAAGCCCAAACGGCTCGTTACTCGCTCGGCGAATTCCTAAATTAAGCGCAAAATAACTCGCGGCGGCGATGGAAAAAGGCCGCGCAGCCGCGCGTGCGGCCGGCGTACAAATATTTCGCGGCCCGGCCGCGGGGAGTCGCATTAAATCCTGAAATTAAGAGGAGCTTGCAGCGCGCGTCGCAGAATAAATTCACCGCCCCCCCCCTCTCGCGCGCGAAGGAGCGCAATAAAGCCGCGGCGCGGCGAGCTCGACAATCGTCGCGCGCGGAGCACAAAGGCACAAAAGCTCCGCGCGCGAAGATTCCGGCGTGCGAGCTTGTGAATCATGCCCGGCGCGCGCGGGGAGGAAAGAAGCCCCGGTAATGGAAAGTGAAATCGGCTCTTTCGCCCCGCCGTGTTCCAGCGGCCGTTAATAACATGCGCGCCGCGGGAAATTACGACTGCGGAGAGAAACAGCGGCCGGAGAATCTGGAGCGAAGCCCCGCTCCTCGCCGCCGACTAATTACTTTATCGATCGACAGGCAGGAGGTCGGCCGCCTCTCCTCTCCTGGATAACAGAAGAGAAAGGAGGAGGAATTGCTCGCCGGCCGGGAAAGCCTTTCGCGCCGAGTACGTGTTTTCCTTCTCGCTCGCGCTTTTTCTCGTATTCCTCCGGCGCTTCTTCTTCCCGACTTGTTTAATTTATACGCGCACGCCGGGGAGGGCTACCGCGGAGGACGACGGCGGCTTTTAATGAAAGAAGAAAGAAGGAGAAAAGCGCGGCCCGCGGGAAGGGAAAACGCACGTCGTCGCGACTTCGGAAAGGGGTGCTCGTTTCGTTAAGCGAGCGCGCCGAAGAAAAGTTGAGCACTGATTTCAATCGAGGAGTCGAGCGCGCGGCCGCCCTTTCTTCCGCGGCCCTTCGAGATGTATTCGCTTGATTATGAAGAAAAAAATTTTCCGGCTCCGTGCGTTTTCGCCTCGCCGCTGCCGCGGCTGAAGCTCCTCGGGATATCAGCCGGGGAACTTACTAAGTGGTTTCGCGTTGGGGCACAGATGGACGAGCTCTAATTCGGGCAGTCATTTTTTATGCAAGGTAATGAGGTTGCCTTAAGTGCGATGCGCGTGCTGCTGTTGTTAAATTGGGAATTTTTCCTTTCAATCTTTTTCCTCGGTCGGTTCGAGTATGATGTCAGCAGTGGCTTCTTATATTAAAAGATGAAGGTGAAAAGCTCAAATTTTTAAAGCTGCGCATTTGATGACGTAAATTTTCGAATGAAAACAGTTTAATGTAAAATTGTAGCTTTCAACATTGATGATAATTTCCAAGGGAAAAGTGCAGGTCGAAAATAGTTCTGAGAGCGCTAAAAAATTAAAACGATCATCAAAATTTTAGGTCGCACTGTCGGACTGAAAAATCGGGAGAGCCGGTGTTGCGCTCGCTGGGGAATAGCTCTTTTTTACCTCCATTTATCGAAGAAAGCAGTGTGACACGAGCCGTTCAAGCGTCGCGTCTCGCCGAAAATAAAGCGTCGCAAAGTTTGACGCGTCATAGAAAATTTATGTCGCGCCTCGCTTGTTTGCAGAAACTCTTGCACTCGCGCGTCTCTCTCCATTTCCTCCGCAGGCCTCATCCCTTCTATTTACCTCGTTTCTGGCTGCCTAACGCTCGACAACAAATCGGTGAATAGAACTTGGTCTTGCGGTTTTTTGAAAGCAAGTGCTTTCGATAAATGTGCAAAATTGAGGAATAAAGTTTTTATTTTTTTTAAAAGTTTATCCTGCGTTGTTACGTTAGATGATTAATTTTTTTACAAAATTGTCTGGTATTTAATTATCGAATATTTGAATAATTGGAAATTTTAATTATTCAGTGGAATTCACTCTTGATGGTCGATAAACCCAATTTAATTTTAAACTTTATTTTTTGACAGAATATTTGATGACAGAAAGCTAAAAATTTCTTAAATTTTTAACGAAGTCTGAAATAAAGTGCAATTACAGTTTACATACTAGAAAAGTGCCTTTTCATATACCTGGTAAGTATAAATAAACAGTCTAATAACCCTAGAACAATAGAAGTTACAGACCTTCTCCCTCGGCTATTCTGTTTTTATGCATTAAAGTTTATTGCAACATCTACCTTCCCAGTAAAATAAGTCGGCATTTTTTTTAAAACAAAAAAAAAAGCACCCCGTCGTTTCCAGCCCAATTAACAAACTTGTAAACAAACTGAGCAAACAAGGCAACCTAACGCCGAGTGATTGAAGCATGAAAAATCCATGCCCCAAGTTTTTCCATTCCTCGCTGCAGCTGCAGCGAGCCGTGAATTAATTTACGCGGGCCTCCTTGGCCCCTCGTGTGCCGCGCTTCTTACATGCCTCCCTCCCTCTCGAGAAACTTTCCGCGCGCCGAGATTTCACGGCGGAAACGTAAATTTCAAAGGCGGATTAGGACTCTCGTTCTGCCCCCCCCCCCCGCCCCGGCTCTCTTACCAACTTCTTACATTGTAACTAAGCCGCCGCCTTCTCGCGAAACTCCAGATTTCTTAGAACGCGGCGACGTATGCAGATCAATTTCGCAGCCGTTTTCGAGCGCAGTCGGTTCCGAGCCCGGGAGGAACGCGCTCGTTTGGATGGGCAAATATTTGAGGCTGACTTCAAAGTGTATATATAGCTAGAATGCTTAAAAATTGCTGAGTCGGCGGGGTCGGAGGTTAGACGAGCTAAAAATACAGTTTTTAAGGGAAGCTATCTGCATGCGTTTAATGAATATTAATGAATGGATTTTGGAGCCGTCATTTAAACACCTTTTGGAGGTATTTTTAAGCATATACGGATAGAGCAGGGTATACACAAGAAGAAATATGCACATGTGCACGTAAATCCGAACCGTAGCTCCTGCCTTTGATCCGGGCCAGCATCCGAATTTGCTTCCGCTTGACCCAGAACCAGAAATGAAACTCCAACCGGGCCGCTCGCAATCCGGGAGTTTAAAAAAGCGTTAAAAAGCCCCCGGCGCGCGTCGCCGAGCATAAAACCCCATAAAAATAGCTCCTCGAAGTCGAACGAGACGATCATCGGGAGCGACACCTAGACCGGGGACCCGCACCTCCGTCCGCATTTACGGGCCAGTGGGACGCGATTTCTACTCGAACCTGGCGTGTTCTTGGGGGGG
>JAWWEM010011382.1:0-14054 GCA_035582935.1 Ormyrus thymus | reverse complement strand
CGGATAAGCCATTTGTACTGTATACGTACATCGTTAATGACGCGCACTGCAGCGATCCTCGTATTCTCTCTCTCTCTCTCTCTCTCTCCTTTAGGCTGCTTACTCTATGGATTAGTCAATAATGGTTGCGTGGTGGTATCGATTTTTTGCCGACCTACTAATCAGTTTTTAGATCCCGATGGTATGGCTTTTTATCAAGGTGAAAGTCGCGTTGTCGCAAGGCGCGTAGAGAAATGCCTTTTTATCGTTGAGTCGGGCGTTTTTACTTATTTCGTTGTTAATTTATATATTGTTAGGCGAACATTTTCGCCTGACAAAAGCTTAATTGATTATACGCTAACGTTCGGATGATTGATACAGAGTTTGCGCAAAAAAAGATATTGCAAAAGATAATAAAATATATAAAAAAAGAACCTCTCGTCACTCCGCTGAAAACGCTTATTTTTTTAATAAATTCGAGCGAAAAAAAGAACGATAAATATTAGCAGCTAAAAATAAGTCTCCTCCGCCCGCGTCATTCACTTCCTCAAGCCATAAACCAGAAGCGAACTTGAACTCGGAAACGACCAATTGTCCCGACCAATTTTAATCGCCTCCTAAAGCCTGTTACATTTCGACTTGTAGCCTCCCCTGCCCCCCTCCGGACGACACGAGACACGAGCCTAAAGAGAGCCCGGAGGCGACGATAAAATCAGCGCGCGATTCGCCGAGATGTATATCTCGTAGAGCGTAATTTATTCGAGGCTCTCGCCCCGCCTCCCCTCCGCCGCCCGGCGGCAGTTTCAGCGATTGTTCATCTGGACGGATTAACAGGTGGTTAGCGCTCGTTAAGAGCGCCGCGCGTCCGTTCAACTTGCTTCTAAATCCGCCCGGGTTAAATCAGTCCCGTAATGAGATAAGGCTCTTTAAAGTGTCCGGCCAGCCGCGCTAATTAGATAATGCCTCGGGGCGGCGCGGATACTCGCTGCGCCGCTTCTGTTTTCAGCGGCGACTGGACGACCTGCGCGGCGCGTCTCGGGGGAGGCGCGGGTAAGATCGCGTCGCTGCGCTTTGTAATTTCACGACCGACGCGGGAGCGAAGAGTCCGAAAGCCCCGCGGCACACCGCCGTGGCAGGTCGATCGGCACGGATGAGCAGACGGACGCGAGTGCTTTTCGAAATGCCTTACGTAAGCTACGGGGCTCCCTCCAAGGGCACGTTGCGTCGGCATGCAGAGTGGGATCGACGAGGCGCCGATTGAAAATTATTCGCGTTCGAGAGAGGCGCTCTCGTGGCGAGGGGAACTGGTTTGTTACGTGCGAAGAATCGCGCCGTTAAACTCCCCGCGGGAAAAGCGGCGGTGATGATTAATTGGAAAAAGAAAAAAAAAAAAAAAGAATCGGAAAAGGCCGGTTTGTTGACCTCTTTATCGTCGCTGGGTAGACGATAAACGCGCGTCTTCGGCAGGGAATCGAATTGGCTCGTCGGCGGAAAGACAAAAAGAGAATGCAAGATTGCAGGCGACTCCGATGCGCTTTCTCGAAAAACCAAGGTAATTTCAATTAGGCGCAATCTTATCTCTCGGCGGCATTAATTAAACGAGCCGGAACGTTTATGTGTTTTCCGAGAGGCTTTTGGAATCGTTCGAAGCCGTGCCGCTTCCACAGCCGCGCGGTGTCTCTCTCTCTCTCTCTCTCTCTCGGAAGTTTTTGTTACGATAAGGAAAAAAATATATATAACTGCAGAGCGCTGTATCTCCATCGTTCGAGAAGAGATCTCCAAATTTTCCTTACGTCACTCCGATACGAACAGCTGCCGTGTATATTTCGAGGAGATAATCCGTCGTTCGACCGCTCAAAAACGCTCGTCGGAGGGGGGGAACAAAAAAATAGCGTTCCGTCGATCTGCGCTCGGGGTGCGGAGCCGAGGAGAGATTAAAATATATAGGTTGCAGGAAACAATGGTAAAACAGAGCACGAAACGGGAGTGAGAGAGAGAGAGAGATACCGTTTCAAAACACAAGAGAACGCGTCTCCGAGCGCGCGCCGGCCGGACGTTAATTGCGAATCCGTTTCCTACAAGTTATTAAAGCATCGCAATTCCATCTCGGAGTCATTACGCGTTGCACAATCCCTCCATTGTCGCGCGGCGCTTATATTGTGTGGATTTTTCAAACCCGTCCTGCGAGACTTGACCGCTGATTGACCGGTGAAAAAACTGACCCCCCCCCCCCCCCCCCGACGAGAACAATTATCATTGCGAGACGCGCCGCTCTCACTTTAATTGCCAGGCGCCGCGCGCACCTTCGGACTGCACCTTCGGCCGAGCGCACCGGAACCGGATCGGCGCGCGAACGCGTCGCGGGGGTACGCCGAGATCGGAAAAAGCGGCGGGCGCCCAAGTTCGAGAATCGAGAGCCGCGCGCCTCGTCGCTTCAATGAGAGCAGCCTGACGGCGCGGCGTTTAATGCTCGATTGATAAACCGCCGCGCTGCGCACTTCGGGCCAATGATTTGCCCGCGAGCGCCAACGCTTTTTTTTCACAAGCGAGGAATTCGAGGTTTTGCGCGCTCGATGCCTCGGGACGGGCAGTCCTGCGCGCTGATCTTTTTTGCGGAGGAGGAGGAGGAAGGGGGGCGACATTCTTTCGAAGCCTGCAGTGTCCGTGCAATGCAACTCGGTGTAGGAAATCGAGGACGCGAGGGTTTTGTGCAACACATTAATTAATCGAGCCGGGGGGAACGAAGGCACGATTTTCGAAATTCGCCTGGCGACTTTTCTATTTTTTTTTTTTTCTTTTTTTTAATCGAAAATTTGATTCGCGAAAGGAGGTAGACTGTCGTTTCGCGGAGATTGATTTTGCAACGTGCGCCGTTTCAAAGGTATAATATAATAATTTATGTATCGAAAATGTTTATCTGGGCTGCGCAATGAAAAGTGCATTGTACTTGAGATAAACTGCTATAATTGGAAAGAAAGTCATACTTTACAGCTTTTATAGATAATTTCTAATTACTTAAGTGCACTTTTAAAAGATACGCGCAATTTTCTGCGGATGATTTATAAAATTGACTTTTTCACTTTACAGCTGATCTTAATTCCAAAGTGCTTAGCTTTTTGCATCGAGTATTATCAGGAGCGCAATCGAATGTTTTTCTTTATCGCGACGAGTGCACGCGGAATAAAAGAATTTTTCTCTGCCTTCGTGAGAGCGACCGCGGCGAAGGAAATTGTATCATTACGAGGAAACATGTAAGCATTCTCGAACGAGGTTCATTGGAAAGCTTTTAACGCTCCTCTTCTTGCTCGCGTATATATTATGCCGGCGCGCCACTTTTTTATATCTATTTTGAATTTATTATCGTTTTATGGACTTGTGCTCGATGAGATGTTAGCCATCCTTAACATTATACTGTTTTTTTTTTTTTTTTTTTCATCTCTTAATATACATTACAAGTTTTGATGTTTTGCCGCAATCTTATTTACCATAATTACATAACCGCTTTTATTGCCCCATCATACAGCTGTTTCCAAGAAAATTCCGTACTATTTCGAAATCCGTCCTAAATTTTTACAGCAAATTTCTGACTATAAATTTAAAGAACACACTCGTAATTACAACGTACGTACGCCGTTCGTAAAGGCAATCGAAAAGCGCGATGCGTGAATAATTAATCGAGCTTACGCGTACTCCTGCACTTGTACTTCAAAGAATAATGAAAAGGTAAAAACTTACCCCAAGGCGATAAAGTCCCGCGGATTATCATATTCTCAAACAACAAACAAAGCTCGCCGAAACCCGAGGCTCAAAACAATGACTCGAATTTGAAAAAAAAAAAAAAAAAAAAAAACACCCGGCAATTTGAGCCCCCGCTCTTTATCGGCGGCATTTAATCTCCCACGCAAACAAAGCTTTACACGCCGCGGGCACACATCTCCCGGAGGCCAACCTCCATTAATCACCTAGATCCGAAGAGAAGCCACTGTATAATCGAGCCAGCACTCACTTGCCCGGTCACTCATAATAAAGAAAGCACTGTCCGAAAATCGTTGATCCGCCTCGAAGCGGTCGGGATCGACCGCGAAAGAGCTGCTGCCACTGTCGATAATACGATGTTGGAAAAAAAAAGCTCGGTGTGGCTCCCCCTTGTAAACAATAGCAAGTGTCGAACGCCCTTCGGCGAAAGCTCGAACAGCCACATATGGCCGGAAGCTCGCGAAAGTGACAAAAAAAAAAAGGAACGTCGGAGCTTCCTCGGGAGTCGCGAGTTTTATAATACGTGTCTTGGACTCTTTTTCTCTCTCCCTCTCTCGCGATAAACAAGCGGTAGCACGGCGTACACACGCGCACTTATCGCGCCGTCGTTATTACACTCTAGCAGTAGCCATGTACGACGACGACGGCGACGACGACACTCTCTCTCTCTTTCTCTCTCTGGCGCGCTGGCTATATATTTACAGGTTACTCGTGCCGTCTCTCTCTCACTCCCGCGCGCGCGCGCGAGCGATCCGCTGGTGACATATTTCGGCCGCGCGACGCCGAGCTGCACCTCGTTCTCTTCCGCGGCCCCGCGCTTCTCGCCCGCGAAAACGCCGAGTCCCTCGGGAGCGGGAGCGCCTCCCGGCCGCGCTCGAGGTAGGAGACGGAGGAGGTAAGGGCTGGTCGACGGTGAACGACGACGGACACGGTGCTCACCTGCGCGTCGACGACACACACGCCATATTGAAACCACCGACACTGACACTACAAGGCTCTACTCGCTTTTCTGCCTCTGGTGCGCGCGCGACGGCGCAGAAAGCGCGCGCGCGGGGGGATATAGCTCTCTTTTCCCTCCCACACCGGAATAGGTAGCAGACGAGCCGCCGCAACGCTGGCCTGCTGCTGCCGCCGCTGGCTCTTCGTGCCAGCCAACGACCACGGCGACACTGATAACAGAGCTCGAGCTCTCTTTCTCTCTTTCTCTCTGCGCGCGCAGAGCTTCCAGCGTTAAACCCGCCGGGCGGTGCATCGCGGGAAATGCGAAAGCGGGGCTTCGCAACCCCGTCTGATGGGCTTCGGCGGAAGAGGGGCTGCGCGAGGGTTTCGAATTCTCGACGGGGGAGCTCGAAAGAGAGGATGGCCCAGGGGGCGCTAAGGATTTGCGATGGAACGAGGGAGTTGGCGTGGGGGGCGCACCGGTTGATTAGGAAAATTCTCTTCAAAGCCTGTCGAGTGACGCGCATTGAATGCAGGCGGGATTTTTTCGAAAGCGAGAAGAGCACGGGGATTTAAAACTGGATGGTTATAACTTGAATTTTTTGATTGGCAAGCAAAATTTTTTTCCTTTTTCTTGTACTAGACAAAGGGTTTTCTTTTTTTGTACTCTTTAAAAATGAGTTTCGAACGTGAAATGAAAACACGTTAAGTGGAATAATTTACTTCCGCAGACCTTGCCTTACATGTCTATCAATGGAGCTTATCAGTTTGTAATTCAAAGATGCGTGCCCTCGAGAACATTTCATAACCAGTTGAAACCTTCAAAAACAAGCGTTGTTTTTTTTAAGACTAATTCATGCGCATAATAATTTCTATCCCGACTTTTTGTTAAGTTTCTTATAAACATTTAAACAAATCCTTTGAAGACATATTCATTCTACCGCATACGTCGCATAACAAATACTTACAAATTTTTTTTACTCCCAATAAATACTTACAAAATTTTATTAAAATGTGTATGCATGTTAAGAATAAATTCTTGTTAAAATAGTTGCACATTTATTTACGTCAGACGAAAATATTTCTCTTATTATTATCGATCGCCCAAACGTAGACATTACTACTGAATCCACATTTGGCCGTTGCTCCTGGCAGAAAATATACATAATTTCCAAAGCAGGTTCCGTCTGCTCGATTCTGGATGTAATCTACTGCAAGTAGATGCTGCCGGGATCTGCGAGACGTGTGCGCATCGCAATGATAACTGCAATTAACTGAAAATTAATTGCAGTTATCATTGTAGAATTATTTAAACTTTTTTTCAAATTTAACGAGCGTATTTGCTATAATTATAAATTTAAGTATCGTATAAAACCACGAGCAACACTTTTAAAAATATAACTATTGTAAATTTAATTATTTTTTTAACTGTATAATACTATTATATTTGTATGTATACATTTATTTTTCGTTTAAAATAATTGATATATACGTCGTACAATTACAGTATGCTTCTTTACAATAATGTGCGTTTATCATACTTTGATACTTCTTATTTTTGTGAATAAAATGAATAGAATGTATTTTATTCATTCGTAAAAACACTAAAATATTTAATTTATTAATAATTTTCGTAGTTATAACTGATGAGTGTTTTATTTTATGTAATTGTATTGTGTAACTTCAAAATGCAAAGTTATCTTAATGAAACATTCTTATGTAAGAACGGATACTAAATATATAAAGCGTATATAAATAATGCACAATTAAAAATCATTTACTCTAACAATGTTCAAATTTAAAAAGAAGATTTCTTAAAGCTATGTACATTAGTTTCATCGAAAAATTTATAACAGCTCTATATAGCAGACGTAAATTTATACAGTGCCAAGATAGAATATATCAATATAAGTTTCTCGCGCTGATTGCAACATTTACAGGCAATGTAGAAAAGAATGATGCGTGTATAACAAAGGTTATTCTAATTAAATATACAACTGTTGTTTATTATACACGTTGTTGTCACGTAAAACTAATTTAATGATGAAATTCTTTTTAGTGTGTTTATATATAAATATACAATTATTTTTTTATTGCACTAATTTTTTCATATTTTTTTCCATAACATAATTTTATATTTTAACCACGTACAATATTAGCTTCAAATTAGTTTTTAAGATTTTTAAATGAATTGCAGGAGTTACGTGATGAGTCATAATTCTTTTGGAGCGACCAGAATTTATTTATGAACTTTGTTTGCTTTTATACGTATTTGTATTGGGCGCTTATAATTTGGCCGGCCTGATGTAACCTGCCGATGCTGATGCGACTGCAAAATACAGTTTAGTTTAGTGTCATCTTATGCAACTTGAGCCAATAATAGTATTTTACTTTACCCAAGTAGTCTACCTTTTTCCATTTATTTAATAATACTTGATTCATTTACTGCAATGAGACTATATTTCTATTCGAAAGGAAAAAAATTATAAAGATAAACTTTTTTAAAAATTAATAACTGAAATATTTTCATAAATTCTGAATTGTAACAGAAATTTATTTATTTAAAAATCTGTTTAAAAACTGGCTGTTTATTTCTGAAGTTTGAATAATATTATAATTTTCTATTCGAACCTTTTTGCAAAGTAGTAACAAAAAATACTTTAAGACTTGCTTGTTATATTTTAATGTGCGAGAGTTTTAAAAATACAACATAATCACATTCAAATAATATTCGTCTAGTTTTGAGAAGATACTTGACTTGACGTACATCAAATGTATAAGATCTAGTGTGTATTATACATACTGTATTTGTTATTTTAGGTTATATTTCTTTCAAGTTTGAATCATACCATCAAATGTGTGGTTGAGAGTGTTTGTGTTGAATTTACTTTAGTTCAAGAGTTTTTATGTTTAGTTCAAGAACTTTTATGTATTAAATATTATTACTATGTCCCTGTTGCGTTTGTTGAGGTTTATAAGAGGCCTCAACGTTCAAAAAAGTAGTGTAATAACTAAAATATATTCTGAAAGGGCATTGCTAGGTGCACGACAAATGGTATTTTTAACAAATGAGTAAGTACAATCAACAATTTTATTTTAATAATTAATAATTTCAAATTATACTATTCTTTTTTAGTGGAAAACATTATGCGACTATAACTATTCGTGAAACACAATATATTAAAGAAGGAAATAGTTTAGATCAGAAGATAGATATTCTAAATAAAACATTATATGAACAAGGAAGAATATCATACTTTGATCTTCTTAATTTATTAGAGCATGCTAAAAATTATGGTACATTTATTATTACATTTCTTTAGCAATAACAATAATGAAATATAAACTTGCTTTTAGAATCTATAACAAGTTTGCAAGGGCTGTTTATATTACGATGTTGTACTGAATTAATAGATGGTTCATCACTACTATCAAATCAAATATTAGCAGATAAATTATGGAACATGTTAAGAGAACATGGTAATGGAAATTCATTTTTCATATGCAAATGTTTAGAAAAAAATGATTTTGAAAGAAAATTTTTCAACTTTCAATAAATCTTTTCAGGCATGCCATTAGATATTTCTCATTATAATACTTTGTTGTTAATATATCTTGAAAATGATACAGATTTTTTACCAGAAAAGTTTTTAGAAGAAATGCACAGTGAAAACATAAACCCAAATCGAGTAACATTTGAAAGGTTGATTTTACAATGTTGTAAAAAAGGAGATACACAGAAAGCTAATGAAATTTTAGACTTTATGAAATCTCTGAATGATGAACAATTTTCTGAAAATGTTATTACAGAAAATATACTATCTTCTTTTATACTTAGCTATTTTAAAAATAAGTATGAATTATTGAGAAAATATTTGATTAATTGATTTGTAAACTCATTGCAAATCAATATTTGTATAATAACTCATAAATTACTTTTTTCCATTATTTTAGTGACAAAGAGGCTGCACTTAAAACTTTGAAAACTATGGAATCATTAAATATTACACCTACTATTAAAACTTATTCTGTGCTTATGAATAGCTACGCCGAGATAGGGGATATTGAAAGTATTAAGAAAATTCTTGCAGAATGTGAATCTAAAAATATAAATGTTTCTGATAAAGAACTTTTAAATATTATTTATTATTTTACAATAAATGGATTTACGGAACACGTAGATGAAGTAAGTTTTGCTTTAATAAAATATAGAAAAAAATTACAATCTATTTCAGTTAGAAATTAAGTAAATAGATAATTTTTTTAACTAATTATGAATTTTAGATTCTGGCATTGACAACCAAAGGAGGACATTATACAAAGGATGCAAATAAAATTGTTTTTAAACTTATAGAAAAAAAAAAAGATGATATAGCATTTAAAATTGTGAAAACTATACCAAAAACTGTAAATCTAAAAAAAGTTGCGGATAAAAATTCTTTCATTGAAACATTAATTAGTTTTAACATGGTATGCTCTTTACTATTAAGATTTTTAAGGTACTTGCTACTGAAATTTAAATTTGTAATCATTTTTTTATTAGACTATTGATAAATATATTGAAATAATTAAAGAGAAAGAATTAAATGACATAGATTTATACAAAATTATTGAAAAATGCTATGAAAATGCAATGTATGAAAAAAGCATTTTTATAATGAAAGCTTGGCAAGATTTTGGAGGTCCAATTAAAGAAATTTATTTCTATCCAATTTTGAGAGCCTATTGCCAAGCTGACCAATTTGAAAGTATAAAATATGAATTTGGTAAAATTTTAAGAATTGAATAAAAAATTAAATATCTTAACTTTTTACAGATATTGAAAAAGTTCTATATGAGATTTGTCTAGACTTTAAAATTCAGCCATCAATTTTTCTCCTGAAAACATATATCCTACCTTATATGAATAACAAAAATACACAAGAAATATTATCATTATTATTAAATTGTCGAATTCCTGTACATAGTGTAAAAAATGTCATTTTATTACATTTATTGACAGAAAACAAAATTCGCGAGGCTGTGAAATTTAGTAAGTAAGCATGAAACTTTGGAAATGATTTAATCTATTTAAAAAAAATTATTATATCATTTAATATTTTTTTAATAAAAATATTGCAGTGAGTGTAAATTATAAAACATACAAAATGGAAGACTTTAAAAATAGTCTTCTTCAAGCTTTCAAAAATACAGAAGATATTCCATCATTCGTTTGGATCTTGCATTACATGTATATGGCTACAATAAATAATAGTTTTTATCAACAAGACGAAATTTTCAAAATTGATTCTATATATTTAGCTCAGCAATGCATTGATTCAAGCATTGAAGAAATAATTGATTTTATTTCAACAAAGAAATATCTTTCTACAATGGTAATTAATAATTAGAAATATATTTTATAAATTCAATTTAATAATTTTTACAATTTTTATCAAATAAAATAATTTTCATTATATAAATATATGAAATTTATTAAGTTTATTTTTTAGTTATTCAGCAATTTAGTGAATAAAGGGCTGACTTTATCTCCAGAAACTGTGAAAAATATAAGAAAAAAACTGGATAACTTACAAGCAGTTACAAAAAATTTAAATTTATTAGAATCAGGAGATCTTAGACCAACACCCATTAACAAAATATATACTAGTTATTGGTCAAGAAAATTATCGGTACAATTTTTTATAAAGAAATATGATCAATAACATAATAACTTTATATCGTCTTATATTTTTAGGATATTAGAAAATTAGACGAAATGGCAAATAAACTGCCGAAAATTCGTGACCAATTAAACTTGACTGTAAAGAAACAATTATTTACTTATTATTGTAGTGTTTTTAAAGAAAATGAGGCTATGGAACTGCTGGAGGTAAAATTTAATTGTTTCTTTTATAAATAAATTTTTACTAAAACTATTATGACCAGGAATTCCAGGAAAACCGTGTTTATATACCACCTGTTTTTCATATATTTCTTGTCGATATGTACATAAACTTACAAAAATTAGATAACGTTGAATTTTGGTTGCAAAAAATCAAAGAAATGTATCCAGATTGTGTACATTCTCAAGCGCGAATTTTATCTATAACGAAACTCTATATAAAGAATTTTCAACTTAAAAGTGCGTATATATACAAATATATAACTGCATTTTTCTATTTTAATTGAAAATACTCTTTTTAGAAGCACGAAGTACTCTTACTTGGCCTTTTGAGAGAAATCGACATGATTCTCAAATTACAAAATTGAGTTCTTCCATATTTACAGAATTGTTATCATACGGCGATGAGAATTTATTGCACGAATTCTTAGGTTTGCTTAGACGTCGCTATTACCTTCAAGAGATTACAGCAGAAATCTTTGAACCTTTCATCCAGTTTCATCTAAATAAGTAAGTTATATTACTTTAAATTAATAATATTGCTTTTAGAATAGAGTTTTTGTGTATTAATTTTTTGAGGTAAAATTTTGAAGGAAAATAAATAAGAGAAATATTTTCCTTAATAACTAGTTGTATATTTTTTAAAGGAACGATCTGCAGGCCGCTTTAGATAAATTTTGTTGGATATTAAAAACCTATCGCGTAGTTCCTTCCGTAATTGAACTATTAAAAAAATGTATAATTGACGAAGACGAAAAATCATTGAATGTAGTTACATCAATACTTACAAAATGTGTTGGTGCTAACTCTGCTCTTTTCGATCTCGGTATCGCGTACATTGAAAATAAACGCAAAGATGACGCTTACAATTTGTTTAAGGTAAATTAAGTTTTTTTTTTTTCATTAGTACCATCAATTGACGCACAGTTTACTAATATTATTTGGGTTTAGAACAAATCTTTACAGATACAGAAAGATGACATGATTTATTTTGCTGAAAAATATTATTCCAATAATGATGCGGAAAATATGGAAATGTTATTCGATGTTTTTAATAGATTAAATTACGATGTTAAACATTTGTCCTTATTATTATTAAAAATTTATTGTAAGAAATATAAATAAAATGATTTAAAACCAAAGTAAAGAATTATCTTAAATAACATTATATTTATTTTAGATAAAAAAAGTGATTGGCAAAAATGTTCGGATTTAGAGACAACAATGCAAGTAAATGGCATCAAACCTTCAAGTATGTTTATGAATTATCTTCAGTTAATATTTCAAAAACAAACTGTTGAAAATTGTGAAGCACTAAGTGATTTTAAGAGAGCTTTGAAGTGTTCTGAACCTATTAAGGCTGAAGAACTTTTAGACAGGTAAACAATTTTAAATATTCGAAATACATTTGCCTTTTAAAATATTAAATACTTCTCTTAAATCAAAACGATTAGTATACCATTAGATCACAAGAGTGAGTGTTATGCAGCCCTGTGCAAGAAGTATCTTCAAACACTTAAATATTCAAAAATAGTCGATCTGTGGCGAGATTTAACTGAAAGATTTGACTTAGATTTCGATATCTATACGGCGGAAACTATTTTGTCAACATTATTTGATCAAAATGAAGTAATATACATAGCAGAAATTGGACAATTTTTAAATCCAGTTAGTATTTACATTTAAATAAGTTTATTTGTTAATTTTATGAGTTTATCCTGTTATCTGTAATTATAATGTAGATTTATTATTTATAATTTAATTTTAGTTAAATATCTATAAGAAAAACTGTATTTAAATTTAAAAAAAAATCATTTTTTAGAAATATAAACTAGAAGTGGATTATAGCTACTATTTAAATGAAAGTTACTTGAAAGCTGGATGTTGGAATTTATATTTAAAATATTTAGAAGAAACACTCAATAACGATGTAATTAATGACAGTGATATTAATATGTGCGATGTAGCAGTTCTTAAAAGTTTGACAAAACACCCATACTTATGTAAACAATGTAAATTACTTTTTTTCGATTTAAAATTTTAAATATTTTGAATATATTATTGATAAAATTTTATTTTAGTTGACGAACTAGCTCGTAAATTTGTAAAAAAGGGTATACATCAACCTATGCAATTACTTTGGGTTTATTATTTTGAACAAGGAAATGTAAAAGCAAAAGAAATATTTGAAGAGTATATACGGCATTCAAAGCTAAATTTTTGGATGAGAGTCTTCAAGTCACCAGAGTGTGAGATAAATCCAGAATTTTGCGTACAATTAGCTCAAATTCTTCAACAAAGTTCCGTAAACGTAAATAAAAAACGTAGACTGTACACAAAATTAATACGATGTTGTATGAAATCAAGTACGTTAAATTTATTCAAATACGCTATTTTTAAATTAATTTTGCAATAAATATTTTTATTATTTGATTTTAGATGGTTTAAAAAAATACGAAAATGCTTTAAAATGTTTACAGTATTCTTTAGCGGAATGTTCTTTGAATGATTTTAATATCGATTTATTAGCAAACTTACAAACTGAACTTGAAGAATGTGGAATATCTTGGCCTTGGACTTCTAGAAAAAATTAAACGTATTAATTTCTTTTCAGAACAATATTTTTTGAATTATTATTTCAGTGCGAAAAATGAACAGGGAATTTTATTGTTTTCAGAAACGATTTTGATTTTTTTAAAGGTTTTAATGGTCGTTAACTTTACGGGCCAGTTAAAGATTCCAATTCGCGAAAAATGTATGAAAAATAAAATGGATGTAGGAGACGACTAATAATTGGTTTGCCTGATGAACTCGCTAGTAAAGCAATCCAGACAGACTTTAAGATAGATCTTTGCAGATTTCATGAATCTTGTCTCGGCTCAGTGTAAAATGTTTGAATAAAGGTTTCTGGTGAAACTTTGCTGCATGTCAATATTCGCATCGCTTGAATCTTGCTTCCAGCTAGGGAGACAGGTCCTACATGTCATTATTCTGCTCTATTGCCTTCTTCGAAGGGCACATATAACTAATAACCAAGGAAATATACCTGATCTTTTCTCTAGTCTTTCTTACACCGTATTTTTGTTTTTCCGAGTTTTCTGATTTTGCGCGACTGTTGCTTGGCTAATAAGTAAATGAATTTTATTTTATCATCTTTGATCACTGTTGTAATTCATTTTTATTACTTAAATTTTGAATTTTTTAGACAATTAGAATTATTAAACAAAATAATTGTTATCTATTTTTAATCTTTTCTACCCGTAACAATTATGGTAGATAATTTTTGTAGTCATACTTTATTGAACTGTGTAATTATTTTTACAGAAAAAAATTACAATAAATGATTATTATGAAAATTGTTTATTTATTCTATTTTTAAAATATGTAAAAATCCTTTCATATTCCAAAAGATAGATTTTTTTTTTAAATTAAATAACATTCAAACGCATAAAAACTTTAAATAAACAATTCTAAGCATAAAAATTATATATATATA
>JAWWEM010011362.1:0-25065 GCA_035582935.1 Ormyrus thymus | reverse complement strand
TTCCTCTGCCGGATTACTCTGTAATATTTACTTTGTAATGTAATGTACTGTTACTCTGGATAAATAAATAAAATAAAATAAAAATAAATAAGTAGAATTCGTAATTTAATTACGGCGCAGCGGAATAAAATTAAAATTGACATCTAAAAAACAAGGGCCTTCAATTAGTATATTTCTACTCGCTAGCAAAATAAAAGTCAGCTCTCCATCTTATTTCCAAAGTCATCCCTTTCAGGCGCCAGTCGGCGCGCGCATCTTCAGCGGCGTTCAAAGCTTGACAACGAAAATACACTTGAACAGAATTTCCGAGTGGCCCTAAAAAATCGCGCGCAAATTGACTTATGCAAATGTATGTAAAATTTACCGGAGGGAGAGCGCGGCTCTTGTAAAGTTTACGCAAACGTATGTAAATTTCAGGAGGGGGAACGGGGGGGGGGGGGAACTGGCCCTTTGAAGCCGGCGCCGCGCTTTTTGTTTCGGCTCGTTGAATGACGGCGCCGCGGCCCGCGATTTTTCAAAGTGCGCCTCTGAGTCCTCTTGCCTGCTGTGCGCCTCGCGCAAAAGCACATAAAAGCCGCGGCAAGCACCGTGTTATTTCCTTTAATTAACGCTCTTGTTACTTGCCTGTGCTTCTCGCGTTTTGTTTTTTTTTTTTTTTTTTTTTTTGTTTTTAGTCGAGTCGTTTCGATGATACCAGCAGCTGGGTTATGTTTACTTTTTGCGAGTGGATGATGCGGATGCGTGAGATTCCTTTTCGATGGGATTGGATATTTGTTACACCGGCGAAATTAAGCTTTCGCGTGGAAAGAGATCAATTTCAATTTGCAGAATATAATGTCAACGTGATTAAGGGGAGAGTAGTTTAGAGCGCTGAATAAACAGTATTATTATTATTATTATTATAAATTTAGCTTTTCTATTTATATAAACGATAGAAGTTTTCATCAAATTATGAGCCATATTCAAGTATATGAAAGAAGTATTAATTAAACTTTTAATAAATAATAGCTAATTGCATCCATTATTGATTGAAACAATATTAAATTGAATAATTTATATGCAGTCAAACTCTATAATAAATTCATGTACCATCAATGAATAGTAAACCGGTTCGTATTCATTATCACGAAATTCAATACCTAGTATTATTTTACAACGGAATAATAAATGCAACTTACGGGAGACATTAAAAATCATAATAATAAAACGCGCCGATAAATCTCGCCTAAAATCCGCCGTTAGACGGGCAATTAAAGCGTTAATTAAAAAACACGCCGAGAGTCGCGTCGCCAAAGCAGCGGAGCCATCGACTGTGAAAATTTAATGCGCGCGGGAGCGGCAAGAAATGCGGCTGCCGCTCTTCTTTTGCGAGCCGTCAATCCTTGCGCAATCAGCAATTAGGGGAGAGAGCCGGAGTAATTAGTCGCTTGGCAGTGTCATTTGCAAGCTCCGGCGTGTAGGTTATTACAATTAAAGCTGCGGGTAATAATTATTGAGACATAACGACGACAAGCCGGGCTCGCCGTTCATCTACGTTTAATTGAGACGCTGACCGATGTTTCCCCGCGGGCGCGGCGTTTCGAGGGAAAAATCGGATTTACGGAAGTGGCGAACTGTAATTAATGAGCGACTTGGGAATAAAGGCTGAAAATAATTTCGGGAAATTTGATACTCTTTGGGATTAATGAGCACCGTTCATTTACGCATTTCCGCAATTTATGAATTGGATTACGAAATACGCGGAATTGGGGTTGGGAACGCGAATGAATTTACTAGTGCGTATTAAGTATTTCAATTGATTCGTTATCATCGAGAATTCTATTAATGAAAATTGACCAAAGTGTTCAACCGTCACTTAAAGAAATATAATAATTATTCGTATATACGTGACAGGCCCCTCAGAGTCAAAGAGTTAAAGACGTACGTGAAGCCAGCGCCGCCAATTCATCAGCCCATGATCGAACCGTATGCATATTTTGTTGCTCCGTCCGTTCTCGAGAAACCATGGATACGCTAATTTCATATTAAGCTAGCGTGGTCACTCTTTGTACCTTTTTTAGCAAATGTTAATTAGGGTCGAAGTTATAGAGGTGGCTGTGCTGGCATAGAACTAAACCTAGCACGAGCTACGTTTCTGGGGAATCGGCTGGAGCAACAAAATAAGAACCAATTGGCTTTTCGAGCAACGAATTAGCAACAAAATATGCATATGGTTTGACCATGGGCTTATGAAGTAGCTATGGTGGCTAAATATATTTGTGTTAAAGAAGTTCTGACGAGAACTTAAAGTAATTATTATGTTTCTTCACAAAATTTTCTCTTTTAGAAAATTCTGATAACAAGACTGAAGACAGTATTAATTTTTTTTATGAGATTTTTATATGTTAAAGTTTTAAACCTGAAATGTATTAATTTACTAATTAAAAATTCGAACGTGAAATTTTACTAAAATCTTAGTCATAACTTAATTAAAAAAATTTTTTTTTAATGCAATGTGAACAACTTCTGGGCTACTTAAAAAGGAAGAAACTTGAAAAAAAATTCACACAAAATTAGACGTTTTTCTAAGAAGATTCTGCAATGGCACTCCACTTTCCTTGGGTTAATTACGCCAGTTGTAATTATTCACGGAACGCAGGTGTTTGAGCTCTTTCCCGCTCCGACAAAACAGCCTCGCGGCGTATCATTGAGTGTGTATTAATTAATGCATATCTGGGTCGCAATTTATAAGCCCAAATTGGGTCAAAATCACGAATGCATTCATCCCCCCCGGGGGGGCGAAAGAAGCGTTACAAGCGCGCTTAATAAGTATTTTAAATGCGCAAGACGCTGGTTTTTGTTCGCGGGAACGGTGCACTCCTTGCCAGGAGCGAATAATTTTTTGTTTTCTCGCGCGACGCAGCGCAACGTAATCACTCTTGAAAATGGCTTTGTGCTTTTTTGCCGGGCTGTCTAGGTGGGGTTTTGAAAAATGGTGGCGAGCCACATTTTTCAAGCCCTCAGCGCTAATTTAAAAATATATTCTGCTGGTGGTGAAAGAGCTGGTTTTCAAATGAATAAAAGGGGAAATCGTGATTATACCCGTTGCGTAATCTGTACAATTTTTAAAATGTTGTGGTTTTCTTGAGAAATGGTTTTTACTACGACAAAATTTCGTGTACAGAATAACCGTTTCTTATATATTTCTAAAACTTTTTTCTAGTGTTCGATTTAGTAAATTAAATCTTTTAACAGTAAAATATTTGAATTCTTTTGGACTATGTGGAGATTAAAAATGAAAGAAGATAAAACAAAGTTAGTCTAAAAACATTGGATGAAATAAACATATTGTAATTATGTAAACCATATATTATAACTGACTTACCTTTACTTTACACCCATCTACCAATAAAATTTGTGAAAATAACTAATAATTTACATATTTTCGTCGTCTAATACATTACCGTCCCAGCGTACCATTCCATCCACTTACTTCTCCCCAAACTCCCCAGTTTGTTTAGCCAGCCAACAATATCAATTAAAAGCCAAGCAGCTCCAGCGGAAACTACCTATTTACCCCCGAAGCGGCAGTTGAAGAGCGACAATTCCGCGAAAAGAACAGCCGCCTCCCGTGACCCAGTTGGGAGAGAGGCCTGCCGGTCACGTAGCCCCTGCACATTAGCGTCGGCCTCACGCACTTGGCCGCGGCGCCGGGAATTGAATTACGCGTCGCGGGCCCGGAATGAGCCCTTGTTAGCCTCGCGGCTTCGACCCGCGAGGAATCGCTGAGCAGCCGACGCTTTTGGCTTGTGCGGCCTTCGGGCTGCCCGGTGTGTTTTCAGCGTGATTGATCGTCGGGAGGGACTTTCGATGAATTTTCGGGGAGCGCCGGCTGCTTGTGCGGGAGAGTGCGACGCTCAGGTGCGCGAAGGGTGCTTGCCGATGTTTGCTTTGGCGGGGCTGGTAATTGAGCTAATGGTCATGTTATTAACTGGAGGTAATTACGAAAAAAGGGAAGGTTTTTGCGCGTTTTACGGACAGTTTGTTGATTGATCTTCATTCGAGCGCGATGGCTTTACTTTGTTTATCGGCGACTTCACTTAATTGAATGAATTCTCACGAGTTTCGCAATGCAGTTATCGTTTTTTTTGTTCTTTGTTTTGAACTTTAATACTTTGTACTAAAAGTCACTTTACTTTCATCACGCTTTATATGTCCTGCAAAATAACTGGATTACCTGGCGATAGTCGCTGCAAAATTTTTACTCCATCAAATATAATTAAATTATTAGTGAGACAAAAAACTAGCATCAGAATTGTATTTTTAGACAGGTACTTAACAACTTCATATTATCAATAACAATAGGAATCAATACAAATCTATGTGTTTATAAGCTATACTATTTGATAAAATGATTTATCCCTTTTACAAAGGAACCCCACGACATTCGATTTGATGAATACTATAAACATTGCACGAAATATTTCATCCAAAAACATTTGAATATTCACCCACAATCATCTAAACTGTATTCACAACCTCCACCTACCAAGAAGCCCGAACCGCGAAGCAATTGCTAACCATCCCCGAAACTTTTCAGAATGCCTAACGACAACACAGCAGTGTGCGGCTGCGGAGTCGTGCTCGACCTGCCCAAGTCGCGCAACGGCATGACGGCGATCTCGACGCGCAACTTCACGATCCTGATCCCGAAGTCGGGCAAGTCCAGCCGGAAAATCGAGGTGCGCGTCGCGGGCAAGAAGCCCACCGAGCAGGAGCAGGCCGTGCGCGGCGCCAACAGCCGCGAGGACGACTACAGCGACGCGGACAGGCAGCGCAGGCAGCGGGCTCTCAAGATGAGGTCCACCAGGAGGACTCGCAGCGCCGAGCGCGCCGAGCGGGCCGAATCGCATTATACGTATATTGGTAGGTTTTTTGGCTACGTTGGCGTTTGGGAATTCGGGACGGTGAGCTGTGGCTGCCGGTTGCATTCTCTGTTGATTAAGTGTTGAAATTTTGTAAAGAATGTCTTTGAGAGGTCCTTCTTTGAAATATTGCATGTTTTGTCTTTCATGCTGATTTGTTGTTTTAAATTTTAATGTTTAAAAATTTATAATTCAATTTTACGTAATGAAGAGGAAACCTAGTTATAATTACAAAACTTTCTTTATAAATTCTACGAAAATTAATTTTCAGGGAAATTATTAGCTGCCTTTTGAAGCTTGATAATGTAGTAATGAAAAGAAACTGTTCATTTTGTTAAACTTTTTATAAAAATTATATACACTGTTTTAAAAAGACATCTCTTTTATACTTTAGATAATAAAAGTGCAAGCAGAGCTAGTTATGTTTTTTTCAATTTTTTCATCAAAACAAAACTTAAATGATATAACAAATATTAAGATAATTAACGTATTTATAATAATTCTGCAAATAGAAGGATCTATTTCAATCACAGCAGTAAATAAGTACTAAATCCTTAAATTGACTGTAAAAAAATGTTATAAAACTCCTTTAATTATACCTTATTAGTAAGTATTATCACTCTTAAAGTTCGATTAAGCCATATTGATTAAAGTCGAAGTTGCTTCCACAGTTCACTTCGCTGGATCTACTTTATATTTCAATTCATCGAGCTCTACAATTATTCGAATATCTGATGCTTCAGTCGATGAAATTGCTTATTACTAAACCAATTAAACTTTAAGAGCCGATACATTCTCCCGCCGGCGATTAAAACTTTCGCCAAATGTAATTAACGGTATATGAAAACATTCCTGCGCAGTTAAGCTATGCCGCCTTGGAAAAAAAAGGGAGACGAACAATTAGATCAATTATCGAAATTCAATTCTCGCAGGAAATCTTCGGAAGTGCGCAGCTGGAAGATATTGCTTTATCGACTTAGGCACTCATTTATTTTTGATTAACAATAAATCGATGCAGCGCACTTTCGTTAATTTATCGGAACCGGATGAAGCGAAAACTTAAATGACGAATAAGGACTTTTCAGTATAGATTCAATTATTCATTTGCAATAAAAAAAACTAATTATTGATGACAGTAAAAACTCTTCGTTCAGCGTTAAACTTCGAAAACTGAATTCATTCGAAAAAATGAACTGGCAGTGAAAAAGTTTCTTAACCTCGAAGATCCTAAGGAAAGATTAAACAACAGCCTGTAACCCCCAACCCCGTTCTGTCCCCAGACTCAGGCTCGAGCATCGTCGGCTCGGGCATCCGCGAGAACGCGATCGCCGAGGCCCTCTACTGCACCATCGACGACGACCTGGTCCCTCCCCAGCAGCAGCAACAGCAGCAGCAGCAGCAGCAGCAAGCTGCCGTCCCACCCGCGAGCAGCGCGGCAGCCGCTAGCCAGCAGCCGCAGCAGCAGCAGCCGAACACGGCGGCGAGCACGCCGAACAATCGGGCGCAGCAGCCCGTCTACGCCGTGCCCTCGATGACCTCGCCCCCGCCCACCTACGACGTCGCCATCGCCAAGTCCTGGCAGGTGAGAGTCCTGTTTACGAGCTGCTTGGGCGCTTTGTCCGATGGAACGGCGGGTGGCGGGTTGATGGCTGGAGGACACCCTCGGAAGTTTCGAGTTTATTAAAGTGGTTTATTAAGTTTCTGCTTCGTGATTGGGCAGTTTCAAGAGGGATTTTCGCTTGTAAAAAATGGGACGGAAGGAGTTTTTGTTTTGAACGTATTGTTTAAGGAGGATGTACGCCAGAGTTTTACTAATTCAGAGTCGTGAGGATGATTAAAGTAATACAATTCCATGCAAAAGGGTTTTAAATATCTCATGATTTTTGTTTAATTAACGCAGAAATTGTACTCCAATGCAATACTCATATGCAGATAGGTACTTAGAAATTTTCTAAGTTAATAATTATTAATCGCTATTGATAGAATTTCCAACTTTAAAGGCTGATATCCAATACGACGCGGCGTAACAATTTCGCCTTTATTTGTCAAGATTTGCGCGTTATTAGAAATTCACTTAGGTAGTTAAGGATGTCACTTCACTTGACAAAGTTGCCATTGTTTTTCTTCGCGAACACTAATTCAACGTAAGCAACCAAGTTTCCGGGCAAACAACAACAGAACAGTGAATTGCGCGTCGCTAAAACCAAACATTTTGCACCTTAGCAGTTTAAACAAACAGCCAACGTGATTGTCAATCTCTTGAATTGACAAACAATTTCCACTATCGTGGTGCAGCGGTAGATTAGATTACCATTTGTTTTAAAAGTTTCATTGACGGTCACTTATTATTCATTGAATACCGCGTAGAATAGTGTAATCTAATATTCTGTTAATTTAGATTTTGAATATATAATGTTTCTTTTTTATTTTTTTATAATTTCAAAACAAATATTTGTCTTTACGCACAAAAAAATATTTCTTCCAACGGACGGAAAGAAGTGTTGAATAACAAAATAAAATAGAAAAATACGCTGTAAAATGAATAATTAAATTAAATCGAATTTCCACCCCTTTCTTCGTAATAATAAATGACTTCTGAACCCTAAACGCAAAAAATTATGATGGTCCTCCGATCCACTTCAGCAGCAATATTTCTTTGATAACCTACAATGTGATAAATTGGGAAGAAAAAGTACTGAACTTTTTTGGGTGTTTTTTTTTAAGTTCGCAAAAAATAAATCTGGTGCGCTCTTGCTACCCGACGCCTTCGAGGGGAAGGCCAGATAGGTAACAAATTTTCGAGAGTTAAGGCTGCTTCTCCGTTAGCTTTGATTAAAAGGGTTAATCTAATACTGTTTGCAGAAAATTGATGAAGCGCTAAATTTGAAAAATAATATTCTAAAAATATATTAATCGATTCTGACTTTCTGAGAAGAATAGTTTAAATTTATGAACCTAGGAACAGAAAAAGTGTCAAATACGCTCTTGATGCTTCCACAGCCACTACATTAACGTGCAGCCTCGAAAGCTCGAATATATTCAATTAATTACTCGACTCTTTTCACCCGAAAATCTCTCATTTTCTCTTTACACGTGCAAACGCTCCCGAGCAACCTTCCAGATCCAATTAAAATCCTCCACCAGGCAGCATCAGCACCGGCAGGAGCATTTTCCAGTCAGCGGGCGAGTAAAGGCCGCGTTAACGAGCGCTAAAACGCAGGGCGCATCTTGGGCCCAGAGTCTATAACAATTCCGGTATAGAGACGCTCACGTATATGTGTGTCTGTGTGCGCGCGTGTGTGTGCTCGGGATCTGCGCACTTGGCGCGTAGTTTGGCGGCGCCGACTGGAACATAAATTCCCCCGGAGCTCCGACGCCCATCCTAATTCGCGTTCGGTCCGTGTTAACCCCCCCTTCCTTCGCCCCCCCCCCGACGCCACTCTCTGCGAGATAGAGAGAGAGAGAGAGAGAGAGAGAGTAGCGGATGAGAGTCCCGCCGGGGAAACTCCTTCGGCTTGTGCGCTTCCGCCTCCGGCGAGCTGTGTTATACGCCGGAGCCACCCGAGTTGAAGAGAGACGAGAAATTTGAGTGTAGGGAAATTGAGGGTGTGTATTTGTTTCGAAGGAGACTGAGGGCTTTGGCGGGGAGACGAGGAGACGGACGTTTTTGGACTTCGGGAAATTTAAGAGCGTCGCGATTGTGGACGCGGGAATCGGACTTTTCGTGTTTAATGAAACATTGATTGAGATTATATTTTAAACGTGGTTCGGTCGAAATTCACTTCGTTAATTGAAATAAGCTAAGTGCGGTTTAATAGCCTCATTTCCAGTCGGAAAATACACGGTAATATTTGACGATATGACGTAACTGAGCTTATATTCCCGTGGAAATAGAATTTTTGGAGAATTTCAAAGAAAATAATATATTTTCTCGAGGATTATCGGAGCATTAATAAGAAGTTACAAACTAGTATGATATTTATAAATGAAATTTTTATTCTCTACTCTTATCTTAAAGTAAAGTAAATCACGCAATTAAATACATTTGTACAATCTAATGTTTTAAAAGTGTTATATTTTCCCATCTATAATAGTAATAAATGTCAAAATTAGACCACTGATAAGCGCGAGTCTGAGATGAAGGGAAAGATTCATAATTAACTTGAAAATATTTTAAATAAAAAAAGAAATTTTACTGAACTTCTAGATGTAAAACTTTTTCATGTTTGAACTCGGTTTTTTTTTTTTTTTTTAAATTAAAACAGTTCATAAACTACAGAAATACTCGCCGAAAAATAAAAACCGCCACTATACACGTTTACGCTTAATATACATTTTTTTGGAGAACATAAAACCTTTGCGAAGAAGTAAAAAAATATTATTCAGAAAACGAGAGAAAACATTTTTTACTTCTTTCAAAACGAAACTCAAATATTCCCAAAATTTCACACTACGCAAACCTTCTTTCCCTCCGCCCGAAATTCCCGAAAAAATAAAACCTTCCTCCGACAGCCCCGTCCAAAAACTCCCCGGGATTCTCTCGCGCCTAAGCCCGAATTCCCGAAAAAGTGCGCGAAATTGAAATTTCAAGGCGAGCCCGCCGAGCATAAGCGACCCCACTTATGTAGGGCAAGAGCTGGGAGCTCTCGCCTGAATCCGACGTAACATCCGCGGGGGGACGAGGGTGGGGACGAGGAGAAGAAGAGTAAGGCAGACGTCTTTTTGACGACAGAAATATGGAGCCGGATGAGTTATGCGTGCATCGCGCTTGCGCGCCTCGAGACTGAAAAATGGACTGCCGAAGCCTTTGTTGCGCGACTTTTCATTGTAATTTATGGAGTCGGAGTCTTTTGAGAAGAGGGAGAGCCGCGCGGCAGCCGGTTGTCGGGTTGGTCGGTCCGATTTAACGTCGGGGTTATCGCCCTGTAAATTTTATTCTAATGGTCGGGATGCTCGATTTACAGGGCAAAATGGATCGTCGAAGCTTGTAAGTGCGGAAGGTAATTTTTTTTGTCGACGGGGGATCATTTTTATCACCCTTTTTTTATTCGTCGTACAATAGCGTCGCTAAGCTTTTTACTTTGTTTTTTGCAAGACTACTAATATTTCATTAACGAAGACTTGCGATACATAGAAGTTTCTTAAAATGAAAATAGAAATACTAAATATGTAAGTATACTCTCTAAAGTAGAATAATTATGCAATCAAACGAACTTACCTTAAGTGATGTTCGATTGTAATTATATGAAGACCTCGTTCTTCTACATTACAACTGTAGTGTCCTCTGCCTGACACGACATCTCACGCGTATTCGGAGCCCGCCTGAAAAAAAGAGAGCATCTACGCCCCTCCCCCAGTCGCCTAAGCCTTCAGTATTTAGAGTTAAAGTAGGCGGATGTTAATTTCATCTTTAGGAATAAAGAAAGGGTTGGGGTTCTATAAAGCATGTATATGCGTTTATACAGTGGGTGGGTTGTAATGTATTCGAACGAGGTCTTCATATAATTACAATCGAACATCACTTAAGGTAAGTTCGTTTGATTGCATAATTATATTTCGTCCTCGTTCTTCTACATTACAACTGTAGTTGTTTAGAGTTTAATGTAGAATTAATTATAAGGTATGGAATAGTCATATACTTATTTTTTTTTTTTTTTTTTTTTTTTTTATTGAACACAATTATATTATATTATAACTGATTTAGTGAACTCAGAACCGTTTTTTATTATGGGTCTTTGGTAAAATCTGGCGAAAACCTGAGATCTTTCAGACCACCCCGCTGCGCGCCTTATTAAATCAAAGTCTAGGCCTTTATTATATGCTGCAGACGTCGCTGCATGCCTAGTAGAATGGCCTGAAAAGACGGTAGTATCAATACCACTTCTCTCTAGACATTTTTTCGTCCATCTGCTAAAGGTCTGGGTAGTTATCGCCCTGTGCGGCCTCTTTATTGTAATAAATAATTGCTCACAGTTTCCTCGTAGAGTTTTTGTCTTTTCTAAATATAGTTTTATAGTAGATACAACACATAGTTTTGGTTTTTCAATAAAAACTGGTAAATCTAGTACAGGCTGGTATCTTCCAGGGCCTGACGTTTTAAGTAAATCTGGAATTCTTATTTGTAATCCACCAGGGATCTCTTTAATACAACTAATCTTGATGCTCGTTAATGTTTGAGCTCTCTGAGCAGTAGCCAGAGCTAACAACATGACAGTTTTTAAAACTAAGTTTTCAAGTGTTTCTGTATCTAACTTCTCTAAATATTCTAAAACTGTGGTAACATCCCAAGTGTAACAATACTTCGGTTTTGCAGGTCTTAATTTATAAATCCCTTTCATGAACCTTTGAATGTCACGATGCTCTCCTACTTTGTCTCCTGAAATTAGTGATACTGCGCTTCGACAAGAATTTATTGTGCCGTAAGACGCTCCTGCTGCGTATCGTTCGGTTAAAAATCTTAAAAGATTATTTGCGTTACTTTCTTCAAATTTCAATCTACTTTTCTCACAAAACTCATGCCATTGTTTTAAAGCAGTTTTATACTGTTTTAATGTAGACTTTGTTAAAGAAGCAAGGGTAATATCTAATGCCTCCCTAGGAATATCTCTCTTTAAAAATGCCTCCCTGACACTTTGCTCGCAATTAAACGCAGATGCTGTGCTCTGGGATGAACCTTGGACCTACAGAACGACAATAAAAGACTAGAATCAGGTCCAAAGACTAGTGGTTTACCTACAATCAGACTTTTGAAAAGCGGGAACCACGGCTGGTTCTCCCAAAAAGGCACAACTAAAATACCGAAAACTCTCTCTCGCTTAATCTTGGCAAGTGTTCTGAGTATAAGAGAAAACGGCGGAAATGCGTAAAAATAAAATGGGGACCATTTGAACGTAAATGCATCTATAAAACTAGCATTCCTCTCTTGTTTCCAAGAGGCAAACATTCTACATTTTGAATTTTTTGAAGAAGCAAAAAGATCAATCTGTGGATTACCAAAGTGTTCAATGATCTGCTGAAAATAACTCTGATTTAGTTCCCATTCAATGTCTTCATTCTGCATTCTCGACAGTTTGTCTGCAACTGTATTATTTTTTGAAGGAATGTAAGACGCTATTAATGTATTTCTTCTGTACTCAGCCCACTGCCAAATCTCTTTAGCTAAATTATTATATTTTTCGAATCTAACGCCACCCATCTTATTTACATACGCGATAGCCGTTGTATTGTCGATTTTTAATAAAATCTGGGAGTTTTTGATTTCTGAAGCCAAAGAATAGAGGGCGATTTTTACTGCCAAAAGCTCTAAATAATTAATGTGCAATTTGCGTTCTTTAACACCCCAATGACCAAAAACTTGTTTCTCTCCATTTGTGGCACCCCAGCCTGTGGTAGACGCATCTGTGTAGATGGTCATTACAAAATCTCCACTCTTAATCAATGCAAAGTTGTTAAGGATATTATTTTTCCACCAATTTAATTCAGATCGAACTGTTTTTGTTATTTGCATCGTTTTGTTGTAATTATAATTATTAAAAATTAATTGAAAAATTTTTTCTTTTTCTAGGGCTTTAGTGTAAAGCCAGCCGTATTCTATTGCTGGACAAGATGATACCAATTTGCCAATTAATTGTGCGAAGGCCCTAATTGTACAATTATTAATGTTTAAGTTATGTTCGATCAATCTAAGCATATTTTGTTGTTTTGCCTTTGGCAGAGAAATCGCATATTCCCTAGAATCTATCAAAAAACCCAAAAACTTACACTGCTGCGATGGCTTAAGATTAGATTTTTTATAATTTATTACAAAGCCTAATTGTTCCAAAAGTCTGATTGTTTTCCTAACATTTTTTACACATTTTTCTAAGCTATTCTCGATACAAAGGATATCATCAAGGTAAATAACCGATGAGAATTTTTCTCTACGTAATTGTCGAACTACTACTTTCATGATCTTTGTAAAGATAAAGGGAGCTGTGCAGAGGCCAAAAGGTAAACATCTAAATTCATACAGATCATTGTTGAACCTGAAACGAAGAAATTTTCTATAATCTTCATGAATAGGGATGCAAAAATATGCGTCCTCTAAATCTATTGTAGCCAAGAAATCATTTGGAAAAATTAGTTGAGTAGCTGTTCTAAGATCTTCAAGCTTGAAATGATCCTTAAAAATAAACTCATTTAGTCGTTTCAAGTTCAGTATGAATCTGTGTGAGCCATCAGGTTTTTTAACCAAAAAATATGAAGAAAGAAATTGGCCCTCACACTCTTGGCATTTTGCGACAGCACCCTTCTCAATCAGTAATTCCACAGCTACTTTAACATTATTTGTCTCTTCTTTATCTTGCAAGTTAACGCTATATTTACTACTTTTACTATAATCAATAGCTTGGAAAAAGGGGATCCTATATCCTAAAATACTTTTTAAAATAAACGCATCTTCAGAAATTTTCTCCCACTGTTTTTTGAAAAACTGTAATCTACCCGCAATACTAAAACCTACTTGATCTATGTTCTCTTTTCTTGATTCTGATAAGGCTTCTGGCGTTGCGGCAGCTGAGCTCTGTAATTGGTGAATTGTTGTCTGTTTCTTAAAAACACCTTTTGTCTCTGACGTCCTCCTGAAGATATATTCCCCATTTGCGCTAGAGGACGACGCGGAAATGAGGTCCTGGTGTTTAAAGGCTTATTTGTAGACTGTGTATTTTTATTAACTGTTTGTTGTATCTTAAGATTTTCGGCCAGTTTATTAATGGCTCTCGATTCTTTAATTTTTTCTCCAAGGTCTTTTCCGTACAAGAATTCGTCTGTCTTCGTATCTTTTAAAATTTCTTTAGTTTCCTTAGAAAGTCCTGGATCTATAAACGCCTTGCGGGAATTCGACTGTTTGTATGTGATAGTAGTTAATAATTTTGCTGTATCGCAGAGACCAGTTAGAACAGTTGCGAGATCTAAACCCTCGTCCTTGTTTTCGTAAATGTTTGTTATAAGAGATCCAATAATCGACAATGCTGTTGCCGACAGCTTCTGGATCTCTAGCATATGTTTGCTAATTGAAAAGAATTTCTAATTGTAATTATTTTTGTTTTTTAATTTGAAAATATTATGAGTTTTAATCAATATTTACTCTCTCTTAAGGGCAGTCTCTTTCATCGTAGATGCTATCTGCGGATTCAATTTTGGCGCCTCGAGCTCCTTTAAGCAGGCGTACTTCTGTGTAAGAATGTCGTATTCTTCTTTCTTTAATCCGTTATTAGAGAAATGAACCCAACGTCTGATCAATTCTGGTTTGACTGTTACTTCTAAAGCCTTGCTCTGTGTGGGGTCATCACCAAGCTGAAAATTTGCGAGACAAGGCTATATTATCAAAAACGTAAACACAAAGGTATCGTTCATGTTAGAAAGCTCATAACCTTGAACGTAACGTTCGTCTTTGTCTTGCCTCTATAGCAAGCACGACGACTTCGTTTTGTCTTTGTCTTACCATTAAAGTAAGCGCGACATAAAAATTCGTCTCACCATCTAGTGAGCTCAAGTTTTTTATGCTTGTCCTACCAAATTAGTAGGCATTGCATATGTCATACACAAAAAATTTACAGATAAAATGAACCTAAAAAATTCCTACCCATTTTAATTAATTAGCTCTACTTACAATATCTAACCAATCTTCATCGATAGCCTCCTCAGTTGGATCACTAGCACCATCCTGGGATTCCAATAATATTTCTTCAATTTTGTCTCGATTTTCTTTGGTCTGAGACGTCCCCGAGGCATCATCGGAATCATTTGCAGGACTCCCCACTTCTGTAATCAGTTTCTGTTGCTCTTCGATTGTTGCTTTTTCCCGAATCTCCTTCACTTTCTTGTTGAGCTTATTCACTTTTTTCAATAGTTTATGTAAATTATCCTTTTCATCCTTATTTTTCTTAGATTTACCCATTTTAATGGCCCTAAACTAACTTCCAAAACGAAAAAACCAAAGAGGCAGGCTCGAACACGTGCGACGCCGGTCACACGCGAAGAAAAACTGAAGGCTTAGGCGACTGGGGGAGGGGCGTAGATGCTCTCTTTTTTTCAGGCGGGCTCCGAATACGCGTGAGATGTCGTGTCAGGCAGAGGACACTACAGTTGTAATGTAGAAGAACGAGGACGAAATATAAGTGAAATTTTCTCTTATTTTGGAAGTGAGTATGGCTTTCACGTATAAATAAGTGAAAATATTATTTTGAAAATTAAGCACTTGAAAATTCACTTTTTTATAAGTGACAAATAACTTTTTTATCAGTGAAAATGTTGGATTTTCTCAGCCCTTACATGATTGTCACTTACATAACAAGTGAATACTCACTTATTGCACGTGGAAGGCTTTTGACATGGCGAATAAGTGCATATACACTTCGGGTAAGTGAATTTTCACTCATTCTACTTTAGAGAGCATTATATATAATAAATTACTTATGTTAAAAAAAAAATATATTTTAAAATCAATTAAAGTTAAAAGCTCTGAAACGCAATTAAAGTATTCCGATCCGCAAATACGCCCACAAAAAGGCGCCGCTCCGCCTTTAAAAAAATGCTCATCTTCCCTCTAAAAAACTCCCTTCCCACACCTCTCGCCGCAAACCCTCTTCCCGTCGCGCCACCTCCGCGAGCTTCAGCCTCTTAGAAGGCCGGGAAAAATAAAACGCCGGCGAATAATGGAGAGAAAGAGAGAGAGAGAGAGAGAGCACTCCAATTCACTTAACGCGTCGCAGTTACACCCAGGCGTACATGTCTGAACACGGCGAGGAGCCGCGCGCGCGTCCCCGGGGTAATACGCGCGCGGGCAGGTTTACGCGCGCTCGAGCTCCTCCCCCTTCCCCCCGGCTTCGCCGGGAATTTACATCTCGCAGGTTCTGTCGCGCGCATACACGGCTCGTAAAATCGGACGGAGTGTCGAGGGTCTCTCTCTCTCTCTCTCTCGCGCTCTCTCAGCGGGCGGAGCTGGAAATGACGCGGATGAATTTCGCAGGTGTTCGAGCTTGATGTCTTAATTAGCTTGCGGGGAGGTCGCTTGTACTTGAAGGAACGACGGATTAGGCTTTTTTCTGATTGTGGCCGGGGGAAGTATTTTTCTGTGGCGAAGCTCTGTTGAAAGTGTACTCTGAGGTTATTTATTGACATTTTTTGGCGAACAAAATTTGATATTTAATACTCTAATCGACTTTACTTCCTCTTATTGGTGCAAAGTATCTGTTAAATGAAAGAAGTTAATACAAAGCCTTTTAAGCAGTATTAAAAAATTCAAGCACAAATTGCTAATTCTCTGCGCGTCTGCAGTCTTTAAAGAACACTTAAAAAGAAAAATTTTGAAAAGGCAGGATCTGGGGAAAGTTACTAAAAAATTAATCCAGGTTTTAAAGTCACTTTGAATATTCTACAAGCCCCTTTTCGCCTCCGCGATAATCAAGCGCTATAAGGCCGGAATTATATACGGGCCAAGCGCAATTCAGAATGCTTACCGATGTAATTTTAATTGTTCTTTTAAAGCTGTTTAAAAGATAATCACCATAACGTTCTTTCAAGCAAATTTTCTTTTCGTTAAGTAAAAAGTTTACCTGAATTTGTAATAATGTAAAATTTATTAGCTTCCATCGACGCAAAATCTGGTGGGTGAAAAGGATGCAATAAAACTGAAAAGTATGCAACAAATGTTCCACCCCTTGTCTCCATCTTTCCTATCCCTGTTTATCATGACGCAGAAGCTCTGGCAGGTTATGGGCAAAGCACGCGAAGTAAGCCAAGCTTACTCTGCACTATCCTTCCACGTACCCTTCACCTCAATAACACTTTCAGTGCACTAAAACAAAAAGGCGCCCTCGCAAAAGTGCCACCCACTTTTTCCGGCGAGAATTCCTAATTTCTCCCCGCGTCTCGCAGAATCCGCGCTCGTGCGCATAATCAAGAAGGCGCAGCGGGGCGGCGATTCAAGGCCGCAATCTCGGGGCCGCACAGCGCGCGCGCGCGCAATGCGGCACGCCGGACGGCACGTTTTCTAATCGCCCGTCACGTAGACGCACACCTGACTGCCCCGGCTATTCCTGGGCCGAGTTCGAGATTAAGGGATCCCCGGAATTGCACCGTCCTCTCTCGCGCGCGGATTCGCGGACACAATGAGAGCGCGGCTTTGCTACCTGGGATTTTCATGCCGCCCGGTAATTTCGCGGCGAGCTACTTTGTTGCTTTCGCGGGAGAGACGCTTCCGGAAGCAAATGGGATGAAGTTGCTTATTGGGTTTGAAATTGGAAAATTGTAGATGCTTCGAAGTTTTTCTTTCCTTATGAATGTGGTTGTGATAGTCTTTTTGATAGATTTAGGTTGGTACCTGAAAGTCAGATTCTAATTTTCTTTTTAAAAGGCTCTCTTAATCTGCAAAAAACAGCCTAATATCAGTAAAGTATCTCCTTTTTCTATCCTTCCCAATATAAAATAACTCCGGAACGCAGCGCTCAAGAATTTAAGAAAGAACGAGGCTCGAATTCTGGGGGAGACGGCTTACGATCAAAAGATAAGCCCGCCTAGCTCTACCCAAATACACCTCAATAAACCGAGTCGCGCATTTCTTCCGAGCGCGACCTCAATTACGGGGAATTTCGAAGTTCTCGCGCGTACACTTTGAGTCTGCGGCGACGTCGTCCCGCGATCCGATCAATTACGAGCCGTTACACGCCGCGCGCTCACGGCAGATGCACTTTTAAATGTACGTCGCGTGCGAGCCGGAAAAGTTGGAAAGATCAGGAGCTGTTAGCGGGAGGAGGCTTGAATTATTTATTTTCAGGAGCCGGACGGCTTGTCGAGTCGCCGTGCGTTGAATGTGTCGTATAACTTTTGACTAATCTCTAATGTTTAATGTGATTTTAAAATCTTTTTTCAACGACTTTGATTCGAAGCATTTATATTGTACGGGACTAAATTGCTTCTTCGATTGATTATCTAAATAATTTATAACATACCTCATTTGTGTAAAATAATTACTAGTTTCAATAGTTTTATTAGGAAAATGAAAAAAAAAAAAAAAAACAAGCACTCTATAGTATAAATCTTTTATAATTAATCTTTACTGGATGAGAGATAGTTGAGAATAATTGTCCTTCTGCTTGGAAATTGGAAGCGAAATTAATTGGACTCTTAAACTATTATTTTATCTCGGTACTGGAATTAAATACAAACACGAAATTTCGCTACACCTATTTATTTAATGCTCTACAAACTTAGGCATTTGATCTATAAACCAGTGCGACCATTTTATGTTTCGATATAAATATGTCTCTTTTAAACGTCGGTTTGAACGAAACGGATAATTCATGCTTTTATCTTGCGGAGTTTATGCAAGCCGTCTGACTAAAATTGGCATACATCGACTTACTAAACTTCAGACGTATGAAAGTCTGAAACGTACTCACTGCACGTTGTATTCAAGAGCTCGCATTTAAGTGCAATGATGTTCAAATTTTTTGAGATAATTGTCAAAACTGTTTACACTTACTTCGTCAAACTCTAGATTAATTTTTCAAAATATTATGGAACACTTTCCAAAAAATAAATGACTGTTTTTATCAGTTTTAAATAAAATTCTTTTTAAATTCGCAGTCGTAATTAGAAATTTTGAGGTACTCATTTTTTAAGTTATGCTGTTTCTTCGGAGTGTACGAACATCCCATTCGCGCATTTTGAGCGAGCAGCGTGCGAGGCACTTTGAGCAGTGTTTTAAAGCCCCGTAAGCGCCAGAAAACTGCTTCAATAAATCGACCTGTCGGCATTTCAATCTTGAAACCCAATTAAATCGAAAAAAACCAAGCAAAGCTGTAGGTCACTCGAGCGGTATCACCGCCCGGCCAAAAATCACATCTCCGGCAGCTCAACATCGCCGAGTGGCTCCTCCCCCCCCCCCCAAAGAAAGGTCAGCAGAAAATTAGAGCCCGCAGCGATTCCAATTTCGATCGGCCGCAATTGGAAAAACTGTCGCGCGCACTCCGGCACACACACGCGCGCGCGCACGCACACACACACACACACACACACACACACACACACGACGCAACGTCGAGGAGGAGCATCGAGGCCGGTCACGATTTCCCGCGCGAAGCCGCGCGCCTGCGCCGGACGTTAATTAACCTTTTGTCAGCTGCAGAGCGCGCGCCGGGGCTCGCGGATAATTAACTTTATCCCCCGAGCAGACGTGTCGAACGCAGACGCGATCTCGGCCCCGCGCTGATTGGTAGACGAGCTCCGCGCTCTCGCGGGGGATTTTCGGATCTGCCTCCCGCGCCGTCGCTCCCGAGGCGCGGGCCGGATTTCGGCTGGGAAGCTCGCGATGGGGTTTCGACGCGGCGCCCGCGATACGTGGCGAGAATCTTTTGAGAGCCGCCGGGAACTCGACGGGGCGGATCGGCGCTGCGCCGGGGTGGATTTGATATTTTTGATTATGACGTTGCCGAGGAGGTTTGGTTGGTAATAATTTTTGTTTAGCTAGGATATGGTGCAAGTAATAGAAATATTTGCGCATTTCGCGGTGCGGAAAAAACGATATTCGAACCGAGAGACGAGTCGGACAGCTTCAAAGGCCGCAACAAAATTGAGTGGTTAACTCTATGAAATATCGTTTTAGAAGAGATTTATAAAATATTTTTGGGTGAAAACGCTTATTAAGTAATCGATTTTAAATCTATTAACTAAATATGGGAAACTTCAAAAATTGATCATAAAATCTAATTATAAAAGGCTTACGATTCATACATAATCTGTAAGGCGATAAAGTTAATATAACAAGTAGAACTTGGGTAAGGGGCAAACCTAAATTTTACGACTTGTTAAAGTAATTTTTGCGTAAGTACATTTCCAGGTTATATCGTTAAATAAGCCATTACTATGAGCCATAAAATTTGTCTTCATGTATAAAATGTATAAAGAGGTAATCCTGACGGAAAATTACCTGTTTCCGCCCAGATATTCATCTTCTATAAATCTCCTTTACCGCAAATTATCTCGATGTGAAGATAAAAGCAAATGAATTTTCACGAGGCAGAAAATGAAAATAAAATCGCTAGGAAAGGTTAAAATTCTTCAAAGGCTAAACTGCTACTCACGAAAGAGGATAGAAAGATAATTTATCTTGTGATAAGCTGAAAAGTATTCTTTTGAATGTAACGCAAAAGTTTCGTTCAAATGTAAAAACTTATTACTGCAGCTATAAAGGGCGATGATGGCTTAAATATCTATTTTGAAAATTTAAAAGGCGTAATCGAACATTTTTTTAAACGAGATAATCGATTCTTTTTTTACCGTGCCAAACTAGGCGTGACCCTCGTCTGCCCCAGTCAGACTTTTTCTACTTGGGTTTAGCGCTGTGCGACTCATTTTCAATTTTATCCAATTTTCCTCGTTTAATTTTCATTACTACAAAATTCTTTGACAAGCCAACTATTAATAACACGGTTATACTTTAGTCTTTCAGAAGATTTGCTATTAAAAGCATTTTCGTATTTTAAAAATTAATTTAAAATTAAATAATGTTACAAGATTATGTATGGTTACTAAAATATAAACCCTTTCCCTTAAAAAGATAAATTCATAACATACAAAAGACCCCCCCCCCAAAAAAAAAACTATCCGAAACCCGCTGTTTTTACTTCCACCTAACTCAATTTTCCGAGGCAATATTTCAGCAGCCCCTGCAAACTATCCTCCAAAAAAGCGAGAGCGAAAATCCCCTTTCTCTCCCATAACGAGCTCAATCAGCTAATCAGGCAATCAGCACTCCGTCGCGCACACACACGCGCCAAACTCCTCCCTCACGCACGAAATTTATGTTCCATTTCCCGGGTCCTGGTGTATTAAGGCGCTCTTCCTGGACTCGATCCGGGGAAAAAGCGAGGCGGCGGCGGCGGCGGCGGCAGCGGGACGATTCTTTAGCGGCAGTTCCCATTCAGCGGCCTCGCTTCATTTGAATAACGGAGGCGCGCGCATAAGTGGCCGGAAATTTCCTTTTCCCCGAGCACGTGACGCGTCGCCGAGAGGCTTTTCCGAGCGGATCGATAACCTTGTGCATATACTCGCCCTCCCGACTCCCGTCTCGTCTTCCTACTCTTCTCTCGGCGAGAGAGAGAGAGAGAGAGAGAGAGGGAGTCTTTTTTAGCGCGAGGTCTGCTTTTTTCGGGCGAGCGAGTCGCGCGATTCCCACCTGGGAAATAATGAATGAGCTTCCCTGGATTCCTAGGAATTCGGCGGCGTCGCGGAGGCGAGCCATTGTTCGCGGCAAGATTTCGTTCTCTGAATGGATGGTGATGTCGAAAGTTTTACTGCTGCAATTACTGGAAGATAATAGTTTTATGTGGGGAGAACTTCCGTAACTATGATGGACGTTATTTATCTTGATCGATCGTATTCATTAACTGAGGGCTATCGATTTTGGATAATTTGATTTGCGCTGCGGAGTAAAAATCTCAATAATGTAATTGTGAAGAATGGATATTCAATATTAGATGCTTTACGTCTTCGAAGAAACCTTTTGCGGGGAGTCTATCGAATTGTAAAATTTCATTTCACAGCGACATTAAGCGGCAAGTCACTCGTTGCTAGCTTGCATTGAATTATTTTCAACAACAGATAGACGATGTGAAATTCTCAATTACGATGCACTCAAATCAGCTAAAAAATCTATTTATTTAACAGTTTTTACCCGAGAAATATTCAAATAAAAAAACTAAAGGGATGTAGGATTCAAGCTCGCAAATAAATACAAAGTACAGATGCAAAAAAACACTCGAGAGACAGAGCAAACACATCTGTGCAAACGGTTCGCCGGCAATCGGTGAGATAAAATTCAACAGCGGGCAAAGGATACATAAGTCGGAGGGGGAAGAAGCCGGGGAGAGAGGTAATGGAAGAAGTAGCGGAACGTAGATCAACTTCGACTAAATGAAATTAGGTTGATCGAGCGAATGTTTTCCGAGGCGCCTTCGTGTGTGCAAATTCGAGCTGTACACGCGGATCCTCCGCCTTCCTTCCTTTTCTGTTTGCGGAACGCACTTTACCTTGGCTAGATTGTGTGCACAGGTACACGTAAGGAGCGATTTTTCTTTTTAAAGCGAGGGTGGCGTTTGTTATCGGCTTTCGCTTTAACCATGTGTATAAAATATTTTAGATTATTCTTTGTATCAATATTTAGATTTTTCGAGGGAATAAATGAGGTGCTGAAGTATACTCGAGATTAGCTTGTTTACTGTCTGCGGACGTTAAAAAAGTTACGCAGAAAAAGCTGATTCTCGCGCGAGTTGATCCTCGCTTGCGTCGCGCGACAAACTTGCGGGTTGATAATCAATTTTCATGGGCGCATCGAACGATATTTTTCGATACACTATGCATAAAGTACTTGTTTATGACTGCGTCCGATGCTATTTTATCGAACAAGCTTTTATCAAACTGTCGCTGTAACAATGCTGCGAACGTGTAAGGTGCGCGCCCCTTAACGAGCCTTAGTTATATAAATGTAACGTTAAATTAGTCTTCCTTAAAATCTTCATTCTTGGAAATGTTAAAAAGAAGTGTTAAAAAACCCTTTTACGAAATGAAAGCTTCACCTCTGTGTAATTATTTATCAAATAACCTTGAGCATCTTAAGTAATTCAATCTCTCGCTTAGAATAACAACGGAAAATAAGGCGGAGAAAATAAAAATTTTCAGCATCCACCTTCTTACATAATATATATATATATATATGTATATATATATATACACGTCCACTCACACATTTTCTATACGCGTCCGGTGGGCCAATCGAGCTAATGGAAAGCTCCCCGCCGACTAGGAGAAAACTATAAAGAAGAAGCTGAAAAAATCGAGGAAGATATTCGCGGCGGAGGGAGAAGAGCAGCGAGCGTAAAAAGGCGACGGGAGCCAGAGAAATCGAAGCGTGTTTGTGCGCTAACAAAAATCGTCTCGGAAGACTCCATTATCCTCCGGAGGGGGGGAGGAGGGCAGCGAGAAAACAAAATTCAATAGACGGAGTAGAGACCTTTATAAATGCATTATATCCGTCCGGAAACCCTTTTCAACCGCGTATTACCCTCCCCCCCCCCTTCTTCCTTTCTTGGCTCGGAAAAGACGAAAACGTAGCCGGATCGCTAAATAAAAAAGTAAACCTCGAGGAAAGACTTCTTGGTTTCTTCCTCCGAGCTGGAAAAACTCGCTTCGTCATGAGGCTCGTAAAACAATGTGCTGCACTGCGATTTATGCGCTGGTTTCTTTATGCTGCTTACTTATTGATTCATTCTGCGCCATTTAAAAAGCTTTCAAGCATTTCGAGTAAATAACTGGTGGCTCTCCCTTGAATTGGGCAAGAAAAATTCAATGAATAATGAACTTCTCATTTGACGATGTAACGTAATTGTGTGTGACAATAAATTATGTTATCGACGGATTAACAATTTACAATCAACTTTTTAATGTTTATATATATGGTAATGAATTTTTATTTATTAACTCTTAATTCTTGCCTAGCTTATATTTTATTAAAAAATATACTTTATCTATCTCAATACTACGTATTTGATTAGATAGCATATAAAATGAAAATAAAAACCTAAAAAATATGTTTCACCCGCGTTTCAATTTATACAATATTCTAGGAATTAAAAATAAATCTTAAAAAGTACGTAGATCGCTTAAACAGCACTAAATCTCACTGCGCGGAATTGCGGAATTCATCGTCAATTATTCATCTTATTTGGAGTACCAATTTTCGCCTGAAATTTTCGCGTATATACACCGGACTTTTGATTTATCCCGATTTTGTCACGAGCTTGTCAAGCGGGTATAAAATATACGCGAAATGGCGTGCATTACGTGGAAAATGCAAAAATGGGCAAGAGCTACTCTTGTCTCAATTGTGCGATATAACAACTCGGAAGGAGTGAAAGCAAAACGCGCGAAAATGTATGGCTCGGTCTAATAAAGTATGAAACACTTGATGCTTGCTTTTTTCCGCGTCCAAACTAACCTTGTTATACGCAAAACGTTGTTAATAAATTTCCATCGATGGATTTGTGTAGAAATTTATAAAAACAATATATTATGGTTATTGAATATTATTGTTGAATATTATTTATTTATTTATAAGAGTTATTATGTTACACGATATTATGTTGAAACGGGATTTCCTGGTTTATTAGTATATTACTCAATAATGCACATCTGAAAAGGTACAAATAAATATAATTCCCTATAATTATTTTCAAAGTAACTAAATCTTTCAGCGGAAATGTGGCAGTAATCATTAATTGAAATATTTAGATTGAATAAAAGGTCATACACTTTCTCTAAAAATACGTAAAAAAATTCACTGACATCTGAATAGATGATTTTATTTAAAACCCACGGCACGCGAGTAATAAATGCAAATTGCAGCATAATTTTCATCATTCGGAATATCCATGAATCTGTCGGATCAGCGCGGCAATCCGCGCTTGAAAAATATCAGCGAGCGATTTATCAATAGGCACGCGACCGAAAGATTTCTACATACGAAAAGAAACTGTTGATAAACAGTTCTAGCTCGTACTACCGGAATTAATGAAGAAAGCTTGAGAAATTACATCAGAAAGTGGATTCGCAGTTGGAGCACATATATTGCATCAGCTGAAAGTGACAGTCCAATAGTAAAAACAAATCGATGAGTTTGGCTCTTGTGAGAGAAAATTCACTCAGTGATCGTACTTTCCTAAATTTTATAAAAATCTATGAAACTCAATTTTAGGGATATTTGAAAAACTTATTCTTCTCTAAGATGCTTTTACGATAATACTTAGAATGACATTTTCATATATTTTATTATTCAATCTAATCCATCGATTTATTGATATCTCGATATCTCGAATAGTTGAAATAAAATATAATTTAAAATGAAATTAGATTGGCAAAGGAAGCTATTATATATAAATCTGAAATCAAATTCTGACAGCTTTACTTTCGATAACGTTTATTCAATTGTGAATATAAATTTTACATTTGTCTCTTTAAAAATCTTTAAAAATATATATCTCATATTATTCAAAAGGCTGTGTCTATTCGCACCATATCCACGTAATTTACGTGTCAATATAGTATGTTAATATAGTGTATTATTTAG
>JAWWEM010011341.1:0-25085 GCA_035582935.1 Ormyrus thymus | reverse complement strand
GTCGAGCGAGCGCGTCTCCGGTGGATTAGGGATTGCCGCCCGGATTGGAGGAGACGCAGCTTTGATTAAAATTTCTATCGATAGGTATTAGCGAGTTCGGAGTTTGGCGCGGAAAACAAGGGGATCATTGACTTTTTGCAGGTTCATTAAACAAAAGGTTTTAAGACAACAACATTTTGAAATCCCCTAAAAAGCCTAATAAATTCTTTACAAAAGCAGAAAACACGAAGTATACAAAGCTACTTATAATTGTTTAAAAGCTTTTCCCTCCAAAAAAATAGAATAATTGGGTCAATTGACATTATCATTAAAGATTTCTCAAAAAATATAGGACATTCCACTATAGCAAAATTAGCCACATTCAATAAATCCTTAAAATCACTGAACTAACGAGAAGATGAAGTTATAAATAAAATCATCGTCTAATTGCGGCATCCACGAATAACCTATTGACGCTAATTGACTTATCCGACGGGTACGGAAGAAGCCCGAAAAATGCTTTACATAACTCGACGTCACGTCGGCATTAGAACGTTATCGCTGCCAATCCGACGTCGGCCCGTCAAAGCCGCGACCCTCGAGTCTCTCTGCACCCGTCGCGGGCATATCGCGCGTAAGATAATCTCTTAACTCGCGTGCTCGCGAGCGTTTGCGGCGGCGCGGATGTGACTGGTGTGCCGCCCCGGCTTGTTTCGCGCGGCTCAAATTATACGTTCGCGAAATTGCCGGCCGGGGCAATCGCGAGAGTTTTATGATTTTGTTAGTTGCGGAAGTTTAAAGTATGAATGCGATTGGTCGCGGGGAAATTAGGTGTCGGGAATTGTGTGCGAGTATGATAAATTAAGCCATTTTCCAGGGAAGTCGGAGTTTCGAATCGCGTTGGAATCCTTTTTCTTTTTAATAGATGAAGATTTAAATGCTTTTAGAAGAGCAAGAGTAATTGTAGTTGTCGTTTTAGCATGAGGCGATTAATTCCAAGTACGAGATAGCCGATGATGTTGTCCAGCTGGTGCGCTCCGGAATTTTCGGGTCCAGGTGTCGATTTAGCTTGGGGATGCTCATGTCGAATTTTGCAAACACTAAAGAATCATGTTTTCACTTGCGAATATCTTATATTTATTTAAATAAACGCTTCAATGAAGTCGTGATGATTGCTTAAAAATTATATTTTATTCCAGGTTTACGAGTCAGTTCATTCGATAAACTACATTTCTAATCCCTTCTAGGACACTTATTCTCTTAAGACAGCAAACTCTTCAAAGCGCAGAATCCCTATTTTATTATCCGTGTTAGGTACTACACCGAGGCACTTGGCATCCGAGCGTTTTCGCCGTCCACTTGACTCGGAGTTTCGGGGAAATCGAGCCTGAATGGGGGCGCTCCATAGATGGACAGACAGACACGCTCTTCTCGCAGCGCCAGGGACAGAGAAACTCTCCCCGCTATGATGAATTGGCTTAATTTCGCGGACGGAAGGTCACGCAGCACCACTAAATCTTGAGTCGCGCGCTTCCGCGCATCGATGCGTGCCGGAGGCGGTAAGGCGCGGCTCGTGTGCTCGTATGTGTGTGTGTGTGTGTGTGTGTGTGTGTGTGTGTATGTGTGTTTGGCTGGAGGGACGGTCGAAACATACGCTGCCTGAGGAGAAGCCAATCGGCCTGCCGTTGTCTTGCACAATTGGACTTACGGGCCTCTGTGCGGCCGCCTGCTAATCATACCAGCGCGTACGCGCTTGCCTGCGTATGTAAATGAGAGTTTGATTGAAGGGGCTGCTGGCACACTGACGCTGGGAGATGATTTAGGGATTAGAAGTATTTGGAGGTTGGTCAGACGAGGGTCATTTACTGCCCGCTGTACATCTTCACGTGGCTTTAACAATCTTAATACTTTCAGTCATTACATTACACTCTCGCATTTTTAAATCTATAATTTATCGTATATTTAAAAAGAATCAGTTTGTACGTTAATATTGTTGAAAAACTAATACTGTCGATTGGAACACGCGAACACAGTGTGATTGAATAATTAAGTCTACATTTGCACGAAGCTCGATGGATTCAGTAAAATAAATCAATTTACTAGTTTAAACTTACATTCCAATTTTGCTGCATAATCACGTTATTGAGTATCAAGTTACACCCACATGTCCCCGATATCAGGTAAACATTGTTACTGCTCGGTCGTCCCTGACGCGAACCTAAGCCCCCGAAAAAGGGAAAAATAGCCCGCCGAAAACACTGTCACGCGGCAACGCAATCGCAGCGGTCGGGGCCAGCATTTTCGGCGCTGAGCGCCGTTATACATAACGGCTTGATTAAATTAAAGCGCAAGCATACAAACGCAGCTCGCAGCGCGCTCGTAATCACGTACGCACACTCGCCGTCATTAATCAGCTGCACTCTGCGCCCTAATAATTTTTACCCCCCCCCCCCCATCACCCCTCTCCGCGAGCGGGCGCGGCGGTAATAACCGAGGCAGTAACGATGAGGGACGGACTGGAGTTTCTCCCGGTGCGCAGGCCTAACGAAGACGCAGGCGGCAGGCGGAGGGCACGTTAGAGGGCCCCCCCCCCCCCCCCCCGCATGAATTAGCGGCACGGGAAGCGATTCCTAAATCACATCAGCGCGAAAAACAGGCCCGCATACATCAGCGCATTCCGCTCTTTCGGCCCTAAGCAAGACACCGCGCCGCGTAATCGGCCAATACGTCGCCGTCGATGAGATTAATGCCTCCGAGCGGCTCGCTTGCCGAGGTGCTGTAATTTCACGCGATGCGTCCTCCCTCCTCCTCCCGCCGAATTCTCCCCGTCATTATCGCCCCCCCTCTCCCCCCCGAGCTCGGGAATTCGTGATCGATTGCCCGGCGATGAGCTGCGTATGCAGTTGTTTCATCGATTTTCGAATTTTAGATGTAGGGTCGATGGCTGCGCCTCGGTCGGGCTGGATTTTCGGGAATTTTCGACACGCCACTCCGGTTTGGGACCGTTTGTTGTTGTTTTTGAACGCTAGAGCTGGTAATTAATTTTCGCGGGATTGCGAAATGTTTGCTGGATGCGTTTGGGGTGTATGATGTATGCGCGATCCCATTTTCTCATTCATACGTTAATGTTAGAGTTTTCAAAGGATACGTTAATCTAAAATTTTTTAAATTACTAAGTAAGGTAAAATTTTTTATTCGTAATATCAGTAAAATTATCTTGTGCTATAAAATTAATTCTTTAGGAACAATGCACAAACGAAGAATATAATTTTACAAATACAGTCACATTTTGTGCTGTCAAAAAGCACAGAATAGTAAATTTTATAGTTGCTAGTAATCTCAAAACAGATTATTGTCAACGCAATAAACAAAAGAATTCAAAAATCCGAAGTTCCAATATCGAGACCTTAACACTGAAATCCGCCACAGCCATCAAAATCTCGCGCGTATGAAATTTAATACCCCGCTCGGATTTAAATATTTGCATAATTCGAAAAAACGCGCTTATCTGACGCGGCCTGACTGACAATCCCCGCGAATAATCGCTATGATTAATCGGCCTGTTCCGGATTGATTAAATATTCGCCGACATTCTTTTTGCCGCGCGCGATTTTTTTTTCCGACGACGATGACCTACAAAATATCATCCGACCAGAGCTTTTCGATTTTATTACTTTCGTCGATTACGCGCAGCGGCAAATTCTTTTCGAGGATTAATTCCGTGGTGTAATGTACTCTTTATATACCCTCCGGCTTAAAACGTATATTCGCGAAATTTTTAGGAGAATAAATTTCATTGTTTTGTTGACGAAATCGCATCACACGATTGCTGGGTGAAGTTTGGAAAACAGAATTAAATTCCGAATGTTTGCAGTCGTTCGTATCGATTTAATACTATTGTTATTCAACGGAAATACTTTATACAAAAGGATTGTAGATTATTCTTAAAAGCTCTTGAACTAATATTTTTAAAATTTTAAAATTTCTAAAAGTGAGAATATTTTTAAATATTACAAGGATTACCTTATATAAAAAAATGAATTACTACGTAAATTATTTTTAATTGAACGTATTGAACGTTTGCTTTTGTATAGCACAGAAATCGTAAAAATTTTAATATTATTATTATCTCGTAACGAATTGAATTTGTAGTATTTCTATTGAAACTGTTCAAATAATTTCATTATACTGCATTTAAATGCAGGTATGAAATTTATTTACGTATTATTATTTACGTATTATTGTTGATATTTTGCAAACTCAAATTCGCTGTTTATTTTTTTTTTATTTTTTATTTATTTATTGAAAATATACGGACTTGAAGTCATTTTACAAAATAAATACAGTATAATTGTAGTAAATGTATTGAATTATTTAAAAAAAAATAAGTTTACAAATTAGTCTAAAAAGCAGAAAATATAGTAACAAAACATTTCGTAAAAATCTGTAGTTGTTTGAAAACATCATCAATTAAATTAAATGTACATAATCAACGCCATAATGACAGCATAGATCATTCAGGATTGACCACATGGCAGACAAATTTAATCTATCTATCTTAACTTCCCTTGACAGTCCCTCCCTTTTTCGATCAATAGTGAAGCAGCAGATGGATGACACACCAAAACTGACCGGACTCAAATTTTAAAAGAAGAATTTGGCAAGCACTCAAGGCGGTGGGATTTTTAATACCTTAAAAATCTGCCCATATTAATTAAATATAACGAAGTTTAAAACTATTTAAATAGAATGCGAAAAAATAGCTAAAAAAATACAGTAGTTCTTCTCTCATAAAATGAATCAAATAAATCTGCACCTTAAAAGCCACCAGATCCATAAGCGCTTGACGGTCGTTTCATCCATCACGGAAACATTTCGCATTCGAAACAAATTCAGCGACTACCCAGAACTACTCCCGATCGAAGCGCACAATCGTAGATTACGTGTCAGGCGGCGTTCGAAAGCTCGGAATGAGGCGCACTGCACGAGTCCGGGGAGAATTTTGGAGAATCGTCGGGTAAACGGCGCGCGATAATTCCGGGACGCTTCGAAAGGCCCGAAGAACGTCGTTGTAATCTCGGTCGGAGTATCGGAAGAGAGCGCCAAGCAAAGGCGAGGCAGGGAAACTTTTGCTTCGGAGACGGAGGAGGACTCCGACAAAACGGACAGGGGGATACGAATATCACGGAAATGAGGGGAAACGAGGGAGAAAAGCACGGGGGAAATTGGAATATGCGGGGGAACGTTTGTAGTTATGGAAAAGATTTTCATCGGGGCATAACGGGCGAATGACTTTATAAAAATGTATAAGAGTTCTCTGGGCGCCGGATTTAGAAAATGTGAAGCGATTCGAGGCTCGATGCGGAGTATTCGTAAATATAAATTGTGGTTTACGGCGGTGTATTAGATTTAATTTTTTTTGCGAACACTGAAATTTTCAAGGGATTTGTATACAATATGCATTAAAAGTTAATTACGCTTGTCATGATATTATTTTGAGTCCTTTAAAAACATAAATTTCAAATTTAAAGAAGAAAAATCAATGAAACTAATCCATTTTCATTTCTTTCAAAGTCAAAGTGCCATTGTAGAAATTAATCATCAGTAAGCCACAAAAGCGAGCATTGAATATCATCGACTTGACCGCAGCCGTCTAAAATGATCGAATTACAAAATCGGTTTCCCGGCCGGCGAATCCGCTTCCGAAAAAAAAATCGCATAATATAATTTCCCGTCCTCTGATGGCGTTTACCGCCGATTAAGCTCTCCCCTGCAAATGCTGCGAGTGGGGGGAGGGGGGGATCCATCGAAGTGCGGTTTTATTAGGCTTAGCATCCGCGAAACGAGTTGTAGCAGAGCGCCGGTGTGCAGCCGCTCGGCTAACCGCACGCCTACCCGAGTCCGCGTTCTCGAATATAACCGCTATTACGCGTTATATAGTCGCAAAAGTCCTACCCTCGAACGGTTTGGCGAATTCGATTCCCGGCCTGGCTGGCTTTCCTCGCTTTTTACCGTTCTCGGCGATGTTTCGAACGGTTTTTCGGCTTTTGAGGTCGGGTTCTTTGAAAACGGTGGTCGAGTGTTTTCTACAGATTTATTAATTTAGTTCAAGAGTCCGGTTAATCTGCTTTAGTTGAAGCGAACTAATTAATCTGTTTTTGAGGAAGGAATAAACTTAAGGTTGTATTTTACAAGAAGAGATTACAAGCCAAATTGTAGAGTTAAGCCGTTGTCTCGAGTTTGGCTATTAGAGCGAGCCGTGCAACCTTTACTGCAAGCGCTTCGCAGTTGCTAATTTTGGCAAAATGTTATCTACTAAATTCTTTGAATTAACAACGTACACCTATAAAGATCTTCTTAAACTTATTTTCTTGATTGAATACCGTAATTTGTAATTTAATTTTTTATGAGAGTATACTAAACGTGAAGGGTGTGAAACTGATTGATTGACATTATGTAACGTCTGAATCTGAAAATTAAATACCTCCACGAGTAAGTTATTAATCTAATAAATGTTATATATCTTTGTCATAACGACATCGATCGACCTTTTTTGAATTTCTTAACAAAATTTAATGCAAATGATAATCTATCAAAATCGGATCTGATAAAATATGAAGAAAATCAGTTGAATAATTGATCGAAATAAATTTATTAAGTAAAAATGAACCTCGCTCATAAAATCCATCGATCCGCGAACTCCCTTGTTAACTTTATTAAACAAAAATAAACATCTCGCTCGAAAAGGCAGAGGCGCAAAAAACAAATACTCGAGTGAAAGTAAAGAGAACGTCGAGAATGTTTTTCACCGGGGAGGGAAAATATCAATGTGAGTTCCTCTCCTCCCCCGCTGAAAAAACGCCGAGACAAACATCGCAAGAATGACAAAAGTTCCTCGACGGGTCGCCGAAACTTTCCTCCCGCCGCTCGAGAGAGCCGAGCGCGAAAAAAGGCAGCGAAGAAAATTTGCTTCGCGCTCTCGCGTAGGGCTTCTCTCAGACTGTACATCTTTCCTAAGATTTCTCGACATCAAGATCGCGCATCCCCCCCTTCCCCTTTATAAATTGAATTACAGGCCTCGTCGCTTCGCGCCTCCTTTTTCGCTCTGTGAATTATCGATCCGCAAGCTTCTCGATATAAACTCGCCCGCAGTGTCAAGCGGACAGGTCACTAATTAGGTCTATTACCAAGGCAGGCTCTTCGCATTACTCCCCTCTCCAGAGAGCATTGGCAGATCGAGATTGAGAAATTGATGAGATGGGGTGGGGGGCGGGAAAGAGAAAGGATTCGCGAACGAGGGCCTATATTTTTTCTCGGCAAATTGGTTTTGCTTTGTGCTCGGTAGAGCCGATAAATAATGCCTTCCGCCGGGATAATTTGCTTTCCAGAGAGCGAAAGAGAGAGAGAGAGAGAGAGAGAAAGAGAGGCTCTGTTTTCCGCGCGGAGAAGCGCCGACTGCCTCTGCGGAATGAGCTCTGACGTTTAGATGTATTGTTTGCTTTTTTAATAATGGTTTATTGGATTTTAATTGGTTTTTTCTTCTGTGTTTAAACTTCACATTTAGATTTGCGTTTTATTGCTTAAACTTTTAAATGATGACGAATCGTGAAGGAGCTTCGCTCGACTTTCTATAGAAAGGCTAGTTAAGATAAAAGTTGCTAACATTCTCACCAGAATCCGAGTAGTTTGTAAATCAATGACACGTAAATAATTAGATAAATACAAATTGAACTTGAAGCAACTTGCGCGCCTCTGCTAGATACTACTATATTTTTTATGACTAAATAGCATGTCATATCTGTTCAAAAGATAGTTGGAACAAACTAATTGTGACATTTTTAACAGTAACTAATTAAAACATTTTTTGCTAAAATTTAATAAAAATAAGCTAATACAAAAACTTGATAATTAATCTTCGAATATAATTGAGTTAAAAGCTACTATAGCAGTTATAAGAATAAAGCTGCAGTGATATTAAGTTTCAATATCGTACTAAAAAGCCTCATTAAATATTAATTAATTATTGAATTACTGTACAAAAGAGGCATCGACGCGATTAAAAATCTATATTGAAATATTCGAAAATCGAATACATGCATCGTCGGCAAAAATTTGGCAAACCACCGAGTCGATCGAGGCAAAAAGTTTCCGCAAGAAGCCTCCCGAAAATCGTCAATAGATCGAGTCCGAGATTGATGCGCTCACAAGGTAGGCAAAGAATCGATGGGTTAGGTAAACGTCGCGTATCAAGAGCTGCCTGAGCGTTCATTGAACTAGGCGTTGAAACTTTATATCCTTAATGTCAGACGAGATAATTCGAGTGGAAAGTCGTCGCTAAAATTGTAAAATACTTCATTTGAATAATTATTTGGTCGATTAAAAATTTATCCATCACTTCCTGGATGGATTTGTAAATATGAATATTGTGACTTTTTCTGAAACTTAAATTCGAGATAATCATATTTCAATTAATTTTAATCTTAAATCTGTAATATCATATTTAAATTTATTTCAATATTGATTTTATAATTAGTTTACAGTATGTGTAATATTGTAAGTAAGTGTAGTTTCAGTTTCTCATAATTAAATTCAAATTTAATTTTTAATATTTTATGGAGAACGATTCGCTATAATAACTTTTGAAAATCGAGACGGATTGATTCTTAAAACTACTCTTATTTAAAAGTTTAATTGCATTTTTGAAAGCACCTATGTTCTATTTATTTGTTTGCAAATAAAATATGATTTATTTGTAAAACCAGCTCAACAGATGCGCAAACTATAAGCATATATCTTAAACGCTGAATCGAAAAAACTAAAAAAGCTCTGTTTAAAATGTCTCCGGCATCCATAACCAATGGGATTCCAGACCGAGGCAAACTGCAGCGCACGTCGAAAAAGCGGCTGAACCGCGCGCAACAACGGTAACAAATGACGATTCATATATACCCTCCCGGGTTGTAAATATAAGTTGGCCTGGCTCGGGAGACAGCCGGCGATGCGGTTAAGGAGAGCATTGATCTTCCCTCGGTAATCAATTCTGGTCGAGTCAACAACGGTCAACCGTCTTCGCAATGCACTACAGCCCTTGCCCATTACCAGCCCCCCCGGCATTTCGTACACGCGCCGCTATATATGCATAACCGCTGCTTGTCTCGAGCTTTGGAAATGAACCCCCACGAACTGCCTGAGAAACCCTTGGACAATCCCCGCGAGACGCTTCCCAAGTGCGCCTCGTTGTCGCGAGATCCGCAAGTGTCTGTGAAATATGAGAGCAGTGCCGGGGCCCAACTTTCGAGGGTGAATTATGCGGATTGAGTGAAATTTTTGGGACACAGAAGCCGGGAATTAAATCTTGACGCGACAATGTAAAGCGTTCGTTTGTTTAAAGATAATTAGCTCGCTTCAAAGCAAGAGTAATTAATATTAAAATTAGTAATTAATTCGCATGTCTATAGTTTTTCATGAATTTAAATTATTATTTAATAATTAATATCGTGACATTGAGTAGCAGCAATTAATTCAATTAATTCAAATCGAATAATTTAATAAATTTTAGCTTCTTCATAAATTAAAATTCAATATTGTTACGAAGATGTTATATGTCGATTATTAACAATTTAAGTTTTTGAAATTTTATAAATTGTATATTAAGTGTGTAAATGATAATATTTGTTTTATAATATTTTTTATATTTCTCAGTTGATGGTTTCCAGTAAATATTGAAGTTCAAAAAACGGTTGAATAATTTGCAAAGATTTCGTTTTTATTCATCATTTGCAGGTTTGTAAATTTACTGGTAAATTAAACAAATAAAAATAATTTCAAAAGTCAAGCCTCAATAAACTTATTATTATTGCGAATTTTACGAAAGAACAAAATAAATATATTATTTTGCATGCATGAATCCGTGATACGCAAAGAAGGTAAAAGCTATTTTCGAATAAATACATTTTAATCGAAAGCGATAATTTAAAAGTGTAAACAGAGGAATAAACAAAATGTAATTTTTACCTGCACATTTCATAGCATCCTGAGTATTAATCGAGGATAAAAGCCGCTCTTGATTCAATACAAGCTTTTATGTATTTTTGTTCCATTTTTCATGAGTTTAAAAAGAAAGTTTAAAAAACGATAAAAAAAAGTTTGTTTCGCGACATTCAAAATCGAGTATGTTTTTTTAAGCCCTCGCATCCTTTATTTTATAGATACTTTTATTTTTTTTTATACCTAAAACCGATTGGTATACAGCTGTCGGGTCAATGCCAAATGTCATTCAGTCGTTAAACTGAGCATAAAAATGTACAGAAAATGAAAAGCTTTGAACAACTTTTCATAGATGGTATTAGCCAACTTGCCATAACGGTAACTTTTTTCGAACAAAATTTCTGCTTGGTGATGAATTTGGGCACAAAGATAAACGCAGTCATTTTAAAGCTTAAAAGTTTTGCTCTTTGATCTAAATATTTTACTTTACTGTTTTTATTCACAATTAGATTTTACTTAATAGAAGAATATATCATTTAGTGTGCTTATCATTTTTTGTAGACCGAAGTTTATCATAATGTTCGTACGTTTGATCACTGAGTAGAACATAACTCGGTAAATCCAGTATTGGAATGGTTTTGCAATTAGGTCACGTAATTGGTCAAAAGCAGATTATTCGTATAATATGCATATTATGACCTGATGTAAAAATTCAAAATTAAGGTTTAGACTTTCAACAATAGAACTGATTCTTCGTGTTAGCATTCAATTATCAAGTACTTTTGGGATCGTAAGGAGATCCTAAGCTTTTCTAAAAAAAATTGTTAATAAGCTCAAGAGATACTTAGTGCATACAACTCGTCTAATTTTCTTGAATGAAAATCATTATTTATGAGAAATTCCCATGCGATTCTTCAAAACTCAGTGTCATTAAAGAACTTGAAAAGATCTGAGAAGCGAATTCGAAGAGAACAGGAAAATCTTCCTTGAATGGACCCTGAGAAAAAAGTTTTGTAAAAATTACAGGCTTCAAAATCAAAAAATTACCATACTTAATAGGAAAATTTACCAAACAGTATAGTAAAATTTCTCATAAAGTATAGTAACTTTTTGGGTTTTGACAGTCTGTTGTGGCTCTACTAGCCAGTATTTCTTCTCTCAGTGGATAAATGCATCCGCGTAATTAACTATTCATGTATTAACCAGTCGCAGCGAATTAATTCCCCAAATCAATCCGTACCGCAACAAAGCAAAATCCATCACCGGGTGAGGGGGAGAAAAGCTAGCTCCATAGCATTTCTCCGTATTGAACTACTTGCCAGGCCGACTCTATTCTATATTTCAGCGTAGCAGCAGCAGCAGCAGCAGCTCCCGAGGCAGCCTACAACCGGGAGTCGCGGGACTGCACACCAGCCGATATCTGCCCGAGAGGCTATACGTCTCTGTCTTATAACCGGCGAGAGCAGTAGACTAGTCTGCCTGGCGCGCGAACGGGTCGTTGAACCGCGTGCATGTGTACGCGAATGAAAACATGCCGCGAGTAGTCGCCGTCCGGTCTGCCCGAGACGTTTCTATACGTACGAGTGTGCGTGCGCGCGCGCGCGCGGATGTAGCTGCGGATCTGGAGGCGGAACGAGCTTTCTTTCCCGCGTCCTTCCAGCCGAGGCTAACGCATGAAAAACTGCGAAGAAATGTATTGCGCGCCGCCGCACAGGGGCGAGCTTCGCTGCTGAGATAGCGGAGCTTCTTCGCCAAGTTGGGGCGGTATTTTTATATCTACGGGGAATCTTTGAGATTGACGGCTTTTCTTCATGATTTCGGGGTTTAGTAGTGTAAATTAAGAGATATTCATTTTGGAATGTATCGTTGAGTCAGTGCTTATTATGAGTAGCGCTCATAGTTGTACCCAGAACTGTTAGAAGTACGTTGTACACTGAAACAAATTTAATTTTTGAATTTTTAGTTTTATATTTAAAGACAGCATTAAAAAAATAGATTGTGTGATTATTCACTGCCGACTAACAGATATTCAGTATTCATGCTGTCGTACATTTATCTTTTAATGTTATTAGTTATACGGATAAAAGTGATCGGTATTTATGTATGGAACGGATGAAATAATAAGGAAATTATCGCAAACGGATTAGTGATTTAATTAGAAATTTCAACCTATCATTTTTTTATTTTATTCCTTGAATCTACAGCACTTTGTTCGTGCATTACGTATGATGCATTTCTAAGAAGTCAATTGATTATATATAAAGTACACCTACTTGAAAGAAGAAGGCAATAACGTATATATATTTAGTTAGTTGACCTAAATTTCAGTTTCGTATAATCCAAATTATGTAAGGAATTTTTTAAGATTAAATCTTTAATTTAATTTAATTTAATTCTTAATAGTAATGCCATTATGATAACATTCAATATTATATCATAATACTAAAATATACATTTTATAAAATTATCTGTAAAAAGTTTCATAAATTTGAAATAATTTTATAAGTTAACCAATCTATCGACGATCTACTTTTTAAACGCAATTTGCGTTGGAGAAGTGCTGATGCGCCGATGTTACACCGTAGCAGTGTAATGCAATTTTCAGACTAACCCTTTTATCGACCCACTTATGAAGCTTTAATTGCTGGCGTGATGTCTTTAAAGACTGATGAAATACCGATATTTCAGATGTTTCAAAATTAACCATCTAAGAGCCAATACGTCATTTTACAAAGATGGTTAGTTTTTGTATATTTATAATAGATGAATTTTTAAAAATTTTATGAAAGAATTCTAGCTACTTATAAATATGCAGTTACTTGTTCCGATTATTTTTCTTCACTTCTTTAAAAATACAACGAAACATGAATAGTGCAATCGACGTTATCTATTTCGAACTCCAATATCACCGGATAAATTATTGCATGCGATGCCAAATCTATTTTCCCGCTCCTTCTTTTTTATTTAAATCAACTCTATTCACAGACAATTCTGTGTCCGCGAAGACAATCCGACCAAACAGTAAACACAGCCTCATCTATTATGAAGCTAGTAGCTTTTGTTTCCAGAAAAACAAAGAGAGCGCGAGAGAGAAAAAAATAGCAGCGGTACTCACCTCGCAGTACAACTGCTTTTCAACACCGGCAGCTGTGGAATCTCCACGGGGAAATATCACTCTAACAACACTGCCGCTAATCACCGGCCACCTGATCACACGCAAACGCAACACCGCAGTTCGCCGGCCGTCTCCCACCAGCGATCGTCACAACTCTCCCAAAGAATATCTCGCCGGCCGCCGACTAACTCGCCAAAGCTCGAAAGCACCGAAAGCCACACCGGCGCTCACACCATTGTCACCGCCTTCTCACATAGCCCTCTGCTCGGCCGCGATTGATCGGTATCGGACGATAAGTAAGCCGGTGCTCGGTGCCGCTCAATGCAATGCTCAATAGGAGGAATGTGTGTACGCACGCGCTCGGAGGCGCGTCGCTCGAACTACCCCTGGGGATGAGGCGTCGGGGCAAACTGAGGCGCTGAACTGTACCGCCGGTCAACCAACCCCTCGCGGCGCGCGCGGAATTATCGGCGGCTCGACGCGCACGCGCAGAGAGGGTGGAAGAGAGCAGTCGGAATATTGCCGGGGAGGAAGGGATGTGCCGCCGCTCGTTACATTTTGTATTCATTGCGTTTGTAGCGTCGCCGAGCGCCGGGAAAGAGAGAGAGAGAGAGAGAGAGAGAGGGCGAGAGATAAGGAGAGGAGTTCGCGCGAACGCACCTGAAATCACGCCTACTTTTAATAATTTATTGTGTTTGAGCGTTGCCGCCAATGGCGATACATCTTATTGCGTGAAAGCGCGCCGGCGTTATGGGAATACTTAATTGCGGCAATCTCTGGCTTTCTGCTTTTTTGCTCTATCTTTTTTCCTGGCCTTGAGCCTGTAATAGGACAGCGTGAAAGCCTTGATTGCGTTTAATAATCTGTCATCCTTCGTTTTGTGGATGGTTCGTCGATGTAGCGTATGAGGTATAATTACTTTGTAATTATTACGTTTATTATAATTACGTTAAAACAGATTCAACTACGAAATTTTAATATTATTGAACAATTTTGCATCCCTTCATATTTCATGTTCAAAAGTTCATTATTTGTAAATGAGCTACTAATTAATGTCTGGCTATGCAGTGCTGTTATTTACTTAAAACAACATGTCTTTTAAAATTATATTTTATCAAAAATTAAAATGGAGTTTTCATGAAAAAATATGTTCTAAAGTATAAACTACGTACAGATAATACCTTAAAAGAAATTGAAGCAAAGATTAATTTAAAATAAAAAAATTTGGAAAAAATAATGAATTCGGAAGATGATTTTAGTATGAGAATTTCGTGAGATGTTTTGAAAGAGGAGCTCGTAAAACGAGCGAGAGAGAAAGAGAAAGAGAGCAGAAGAGAGGGAAAGAATTAAGAAGTTGGGGACGGAAAGTTTTGCTAGAAAGTACCCATGCCAAGTCTCCGGGATATCTTTCAGAAACGGCCACGACGAAAGGTGCTGAGTATGTGATTTCTACCTTCTCTCTTTTGGGACAACTTTCGGGGTAAGGACGCAAAGTCCTCTATTTTTGTCGCGCAAAGGAAAAAGAAGAGGCGGAGAAGGAGCTTGAGAGCCGAGGTCCCGAGCATAAAATTTTTGCAAAAGGCGAGTCTTCAAATCGTCATGTAAAAAGAGAAGATGAAAAAAGTTATCAGTTTTCTCATACGGACAGACAGCATATCTCCGGTTTGATAGGAATCAATATTTTTCGCTTACTGTTCCGGAAGTTGAATTTTCTTTGATGCTCGCGGATTTTCAGAAAATTAATTTTGCTACTGAATGGATGCTCCGGAAGTAGTAATATTTTCATTTCGAAAGACGATTTATGACGGAGTAAAAAATGCTCCTTTCTGGAGGGACTATTTACTTTTAATAAAAAGTTTTTCAGTATAATATTTATTAGAGTAAAGATATATATTACTTTTTTCAAAATAAACATGTAGGTTTTTGAGAATATATTTTTCATAAAAAGCTTGTTTAATTTTAATGGATAGTAAAGGAAAGTAAAAAACTTAAAATTCATTGGAAAATTTCATTTGCATTCGAAAAATTAATTAATTAATTAAAAATAACACCTCTATAAGCCCATTTTAATGAAAATTTTAAAATATTTTAAAAAAACTTTTCAACTTTCCAGTTATTTTGATCTACATGGACGTGCCTTTTTATAATTTAAAAAGCGTTGTAAAAAGTTTTCGTTAAAATTATCGTATTTTGTCCAACATCGACTCTTGTTACATTGAGTCGATAAAAGAAATTTCAAATCGCCACTTGCCGTTCTTTATTTATTTACAAAGCAACGAAACCAGCATCGATCTCCTCCGGCAGTGCTCTAAAAAACACTGTTATTTCTAAAAACAGCGCCGTTCCTCAGCAAAATCATCACAATACATTTCGCTCTGCTTACCCCGCCCGACGTTTCCTTACGTTCTAATTCCTTCGATTGGCTTGTTTTTTCGCGAGCCGCGCGCCGCACTCCGGGCCCACTGTTTTCGCCGTCTCCTCGAAAGTCGTATTACAAATAACTCGGAATCGATTTTCCGCGGCGGCGGCGGCTGCCGTCGACGAAGTAGGGGTTGCGCCCGCGATTGCGCGCGGCTCTATTTATTTTATAGCAGTTGTAAAATTCTACCCCGCGCAAACATTGTGATTTATCGACGAAACCGTTGTCCGGCCGTTCTAATCAAGCTGTGTATATAAGCGGGAGGGGGCGTGGGGACTGGAAGTGTGCGTGTGCGCGCGAGTGGGAAACGATACAAGTGCTCCATTATAAAGTTACCGAGCGCGCCGCTCTCCGTTTATTTTTCCGATGAAGCTTTCCTACGGATCCTCGTGTACGCTTTTCGCCCGAACCCTTTCTGCACGGTCTTCCGTTACGCTGTAATCCTTATATATTTTATGAATATCGGGCTGTTTTTCATTCCAAGATTTTGTTTTCTAGTTTGCTAGTGAGTGCTGAAAATATAGGCTTCAGCTCGAGATATTGAGGTAAAGCGTTGTAAACATTGGTATTTTGTTTTATTAGCAATCTCATCTTCAATAAATATTAAGTTTATTGGTCAAATGTGTATTTTTGAATTCTATGAAAATACATTGTGAATGATTTTCGCTATTTACTAATTCACGTTAAACACACAATAATGCTTTATAGATTCTTGCAATAACCATAGCTTTTAAAACAAACAGTTGATATAAATTGATAATATCGATCTGGGATATATTTTGAAATTTATTAAAAAAAGGCGCATAAAAATGTACACTGTTCTCTAATATTTTAACGTTATGCATGAACGGAAAATCTCTCTGAAAAAATAGTCAGTATAGCTGTGATTGGGTTGATTTTACTGAAAACTTTGGAAAACCAGAACAATCATTAATAAAGTTTAAAATAAATTTAATTTTTACATAAAATAAATAAAGCGCTTAAAGACAAAATGGAAGAAGAAAAAAGTTGTCCGTAACAGCGTTAAAAACGCTAAAGTATGCATTGGAGTACCCTTGAAAGGCAGCTCCGGGAAAGACGGAGAGGAAAGAAAGGGCCAGCTTGTATTCCAAGATGAAGAGAAAAGTTATAGAGACAAAGAGAGTGAGAGGGAGACTTTTAAAAAGACAGATATAAAGGATGCTTCATGATGCTGTTGTTATATATAACAACTGGAAAAGTTAAAAAATAAGGAATTAAAAATATATTCAAATTGTTTCCTTTAAAGTTAATAACTTTGAGACTAAACAGAAACTTGAGCATGCCGTAATGTGCATATTTTATTAAGGCACACGTCTGACTTAAATCGATCTTTACCACTTACTTAGATTTATAATTTTGCTTTTCCCGCTTCTGCAGATTAATAATAGGACTTAAAAACGTGAAGAATAACTAACTACTTGAAAAATTGTGAAAAGTTTGTTACTTTAATGAAGAATTTATGCATTCTGCAACTAAAGCAAGTGCCAATAAAAATATCTCTTCAAACTTGCAACACTGGATAAGCTGTTTACTTTTAGCCCTTTTCTACAAAAACAATCATTTACAAATTTAAGAGCCTACACTCAACTCATCTGAATAAGCTCTGATTTTCAAGCCAAAATTATTCAAATTACACAAGTGGCAGAGCTCCGGCAAAATACCCTATTTTGAACAACAGTGCGGCTTATTCAAAATCTGGAAATTTTCCTATGAGATAAATTAGAATATGTAAAACGCAGCGAGTCCGTGGCATTAAAACTTGCCTTCAAATCCCAGCCAGGAAGTACCTCTCCGGCGAGAGGCGATTTTTGCAGAAAAACCCCTGCAGGCGCAAACAAAATTCCGGCAACGACAGGCGAAGACCTCGAATGCAGAATTTACGACCTGGCTCGATTTTCGGATAAAACAAACGCGACCGCGCGCGAAAAGAGGAGAGAGAGAGAGAGAGAGAGAGAAAGAGAGGCAAAGGCGGAGGTTGAGAAAGAGGCAGAGCCGCAGAGAGCGGAGCCAAGGCAAAGGCGGCGCACGGCCGGATGGCGCGATAAAAGGTTGCGCGCCTTGGAGTGCGCTTGAAACTGGTTGAGAGCCCGTCTACCGAAGTATCCCGCAAATGCTCCCTCTGCCTCCTCTTCGCGTGCGTGTAAGGGGAGGGGGGAGGCTTGAGCGTGTGGGACCGCTACCAGTCTGCTTTTACGTCGCATTCCGTATCGAAAACTTGGGGGGGTTAGGGCGCTCGTGGGTGTTTTGGATTTCGAGCCGTATTTTGGGAGGAGGCTCCGTAAATTAGTGCCCGCGAATGCAGCTTGGCAGGGGTTCAAAAATTCTTTAAACTTTCAATTATGCGAGAGATCGGATATCTGGAATGAAAATTTACGGAGTGGAAGTGAAAAAACGGGATAAGTAGCCGAATTCCCAGTCGATATTCAAATTCCTAATCCGCCGCTGATCTTCCAATTCTGTTGGTGCGAAATTCGAAAACTTTACGTCCCGTTTTACGCGCCGAATAAGAAGATGGAGAAAAAGTGGCGCGAGTAAAAGCGCATATTACATTCACGGATAATTCAGAATAAGAGCAAATATTTAACAAGGATTTGCATTAAGCAAAAATACAATGCACCGAGAGCGGGCTCTTGAGGTCGCGACAGTCTGCATTTATCCCTCGTAATCCGATTCATTACGGAATGCCCCGTGTGAGCCGGCGCATATTACCGGGAAAGAGAGCGAGGGTCGAGAGTTTAAGGGCGCCCGGCGAAGAGGTTGCGGAAAAACTATTTCTTTTATTTGACTTGCTTTTCAGCGCGAGTAAAAAACGAGCGGGGAGAGAGGCAGGCGGAAGGGAGCGAAGGGAGCGAGCCGGCAGTCGTCGTCGGCGTCGTCTGCGCTCCGCCAAAGTACGGAGCCCAGGGCTTGCGCGCCTGTGCATTAATTCGGAACGCCAATCAGCTCTCGGGACTGCCTCTCTCCGTACGTAGGCTCGCCTGCAGCCTTCAGGGAATTCGCTCCAGCCCTCTCTCTCTCTCGCTCTGTGTGTGCGCCGCGCCTCTCTATTCGCGAGAGCGAGGCGGAATATTTGTTACAGCGAGGAACAGTCGAGTAAGCTCCGAGGAATTGTTAAATGGGACACGGTCGTGTTGTCGGAAATCTCGACCTTCTTAATTGCGGTTAGCATCGAGCGGGTTACGCGGGGTTTTATTTCATTTTCCGAGCTCTTTGCCCGCCGCCAGCCCGCACTGACATCTCCGGCGAGCTCTCTCTCTCTCTCTCTCTCTCTATGTTTATCGCCGCAATGTGGGTTACGAGAGATATTGCGTTGGCAAATTTCGGAGGGCCCCGTAAACGCTTTTAATGCGGAATGGAGATTGGCCAAAGAAAGAATGGGAGTTTAAAAAACGAGCATTAATTAGCGGAGCCTTTTTTCGGTGGGTTTTGCTGATTTTATTACTTAAATTCGCATTGTGTAATTAAACGTGTTTACATTCTGTGAATTTCCCGAAATTGTGCTTTGGAGTGCTTTATGAGAAAGGTAATAATTTAGAGCTTTAGCTTTTTTTAAATATTACATGTTTCATGGATTGATTTATTTAAAGAGAACGACAGGCAGCTTTAAGGGAAAATGAAAAATCGTTTAAAGAAAATTCAGCAATGCTTATTCGATTAGATTTAACGAAGGTCGGAAAATCTGATTTTCGCTGAAATCTACGAAGAGAACTTAAATACTTTACGGTAAGTCGATGAACCGGGTTAAGACAAACGAGGAAAGGAAAAAGGCAAGTACGAGACTATAAAGTGAAAATGCTCTTCAATTCGTTACCCGTAATTTTTTCTCCGCTGAAATAAACATTGCCTGGAAAATTTTCATTACGAATCTCGCGTTGCTCGAGATTGCAAAGAACGATAAAAGCAAGAGTGAAAAGTTAAAATCTAATTTGCAATTAGGGCAAAGGCATATTGCTCCGCTTACCCTCTTGATATGGGTAAACACGTGTTTTAATATAAATTAAAATTTAACGTGTATCCATTTTGCACTCGGCTTATTATATGATTATGATTTCTGGCATTATTAATGTTAATTTTTAATAACGCTTATTCGCTTTACAGGGGAATTATTAGATCACGTCAAAATTCATTTTACCGATTACGGAATTAAGTTATAAGGCACTCTACTTAATTAAATTTGGTAATGCAGTTTGTACCTATGAAATGCTATATAACCATTAGATCGTTAAGACGTAATTTTATATGTTTATGCGCATTTTACAGTGTCGCATCGATAATCGTATGTAAAAGGTTAAGGGGGAAGCTGTGAATTTACTTGACGCTGAGAAATTGAAGACGCGGCAGGTGTTTTTAATTTATTGCTCGTAGCGAACTCGTTACAACTCCTTACCACGTCAATAAAGCAGTGCCACTGAATATATTTTCTCGATTCTGTTCGCTTGAATGTACCCTTATAAAACGCGATTGCATAACTTGGAGAGCTTCCCAACTGCTTCTTTTTATTGCGAGAATTCTTCCTATTTAATTATTCCAAGGGTTTTTACATATTACTGTTAATCGTCGCAAGTTTTTTTAATAATTTAAAACAGGCCTTTACACTGCTTTGTATATTTATTTAGTGATACATTACTCTTTATTATTACATAAATTTCTCCATAAAACTTCATCGTATTCATGATGACAATAAGCAGTGACATACTCCCGCAAGAACAATCTTATGCGAAAGTGAATGTCCTCGGGACAGTGATCGAAGAAAAAAATGCCGTTGCGGCAAATCCTCAAATCCCTTACGTACGCACGGACGATCATATCGTTTGTTCCAGTTGAAGTATGCGTACTTGCTGAGACCTTTCATTTTCTTCGTAAAATACTTTTTATGAAACTGGAATTTCTCCCCAAAGATAGTATTTTTTAATTCTTTAATTTGTTTCTGCCTAATGTTTTTACAAAATTTGATAGATCGCCTCTTACTTGTGAAAGTTCGTTACATCAAAACTAGATTAAAAGATTAAAAGTTGTATTAAAGCTAGTTGTTTGGATAGCCCTTACTTCGTCCTGCGTACCCCGAACATTGTTGTTAATTAAATTTAATCCTTGCAACAGACTGTTCGAAAGCCGTAAACAAAAGCGCCGAGGCGCATATCGATCTGCCGAGTCAAGTTAAAACTTTCGACTCGAAAATTCAAATCAATGCTCGAGAAAATTGCACGGACTCTCGGGGGGACACTAATTTCGCCATTAGCGCTCGAGCAATTAAAAGCGCTTGATCAATGCTTTCCGCCGTCTCCGCGAAACTTCCGAAAATCTCGATCGCTCGCACTTACTTCCGAGCGGTTAAGTGCGACGCGCGTCGTGCGGTGTAAGGCAAAGTGCCATCCAATACACATACAGCTTGCAGCCACCCACAGAGAGGGCTTCGAGCGGCGGCGGCGTCGGGTTCCTATGGCAACGCGTTTAGTATTTTCGGTGTACGACGCGCGCAAGGAGGGAAAAGTATCGAGCGCCGCGTGGCAACAATCCTTTGGAAGGCGAAAGCCACTCGAGCCTCTGCCCCTCTCTCTCTCTCTCTCCCGCTTCTTTCTTCTGCGTAAACGAGCTTAAGACGCGAGGGCTCCCGCGTACCTGATGCCGCGCCAGTCAAAAGGAACGAACGAGGCATATTCGAGGGAAAAAGTCGCTGTTGAAATTTTTCAGCCGATGCGGCCGCCTGGGATTTTTTTCCAACCCTTTCAATGAGAGTGTTTAAATGCAATAGTCGAGATTGCTGGTGCAGCTTGTCGGAGATTGAAATTTTGCGTGACTGTAAAATAAAGTATACGATCGAGTCGCTTTTTGGATCTCAATTGTTTCTTATTAAAAAGAGATTCAGTAAATAATAGTCGTATTTATTTAAATTGTTTAATTGACCAATCTTTCTCAATTAAATAACACAATAATAATAGAATTATTAGAGTTATTTTAGATAATTCAGAACTATATCTATTAGTAGACTGTTTGAGCAGATCATAAAAATAAATTAAAGATAAACCAGATCCTTTATTTGAGGTAGAAAGAGAAATTCAAATGCCTTATCGATCTCCTTATTTGCTCACCGGCAATAATCATTTTCAACTTACTTTTCAATGCAGTTCCCGGGAAAATTCTGTTTTCGCAAATGCTTTTATCAGAAACCTCGAAAGCGATTTTCGCCCGGCAAATCTATACACAGGGGTGCACACCTACGCTCGCAGAAAATCCTCGCGAGAAGGCAGAGAGCGAAAAGAAAGGCGGCCTCGCGAGCAAGCGAGCGACGCGAGGGAGTGTACTTCGGCGTATATAGACAAGCGCCTCGGCTCTCTTTGCGAAAATTCCCCGTAAGACGATATTCTTTTCAATCGCGCGCGCTTCCCTTCTCTCTCTCTCTCTCTCTCGCTCTCTCTCGTGCCCTTTTGCTGATTAGGACGAACAATCGTTTACTTCCTCCCCCGCCCCAGCGACCACTTTGGCGAACGCACTTCAATGGTATCGAGCGCGAGATACAGCCAGTTTCGTCGCCGATCGATTTTTCCCCCCTTTACCTCGGAGAATTCTGAAAGAATTTGCTGCCGGAAAGCCGATACTCGAGGATCCTTTTATTCACTTAGCGACGGAGCCAACAGCGCCGCGACTCGGCCCCGACGAAATTAGCGAGCGTCAATTTACAGCGACGCTTCTTCACTCTAAGCGGATTGGCGCTTCTTTTTTTTTAACTGGGAACTGCGCGGGGAGTATTGAGTCGCTTTGGTTTAATTACGCGGGCTTCTTAAATTAAGGGATTTTCTATTATTTGCGGGGTTAAATTAATTTTTATCAATTAAGTTCGGTACTCTTGAGCTGCTTCTCACGGTTGAGCTTTAAAATATACTTCGTCTTCAAGACAAAGCTCCTCCAATTTTCCTGAGATCTGCCACTTTGTTCTGGCTAATTACTTCGGGAATATTCATGATAATAAGATGAAATTACTTGCTGTTTTGATTTACTCTTTAAGTTTTATGAACTTTAAGGTCTTTTCGCTTTATAATACAATTTTTACCGCTTTATTTGCAGTGCAATATTGTTTTATATACATATATATATATACTTGAAAAATTGTAATATTTATCTCAGAATTCCTAATATGTGCATGCAAATTTGTTTAATAACTATATTACTTTAAAGTATGACGCTCATTTATATCCCTTTATTTATTTGACTTACTTATTATGCAGTAAATGCAATATTTAATAAATGCTTCTTCAATGACCCGTTTTCTTAGAGCTTATAAATAATAATACTATCTTAACCTAATCGACAATTGATGTACTACTTAAAAAGCGAAAACAAATTAATTTATAAAATAAAATTTGTAAATAAATCAGTATCCATCGATCAAAAAAGCAATTATAAGCATTGACGATGATAAAAATGGCACACGTTTACATCAGCAGCGCGGCGCTCGCGAACACGAAAACACGTCGAAGGACGACTATGGCAATCCAGATAAACATGAGCAAACACAGCAATTATCGCTCGGGGCAAGAAAAATGTGCGGACCTTGGATTATTTCGTCAGATCGGGCAAAGCTAACCGAGACCTCGTTTTTTTAATCACGCTGAAATAACGCAATTTATCAGCTTTCTTTCGCACACGTTCTCCCGTCCCCCCGGAAAATCGATACGCGTTAACAAGGTGACGAAACGCGACTGATAAGAATAATATTTATTGTCGGACTTAATTTAAGTTATACAGACACAAAACCGTCGATGGAAAACAAAGAGAGAGAGAGAGAGAGAGAGAGAGAGATAGAACGGAGAAAGGGGATGGGGAGGGAATTGAACTACGATATTATTATCGGAAAGTTCTCCGCGAGAAAACGCGGGGGCTTGGGATAAGCGCAGGTCGGCCGATCGTTATTTACGCGTTTTACAAGGTTTCGGTTGTATTAAGACTTTGAAATATTCGAGTTATCGAAGAAAAAGTCGACTCTTATGAATTTAGGAGGAAAACCTTTTTATGGCAATATCTCTCTGTTAATGTATTTTGACAAAACAATTTCGAATAAACAAGTTTATACTGCTTACGTGCGTACGAAATTTATGAAACGCTTAGGTAACTGTATTTTCTGCTTCAAGTAATATTCTAAGAAAACGGCGCGAATAATAATTATGATAATTAAAGATTTTAATGAAGAGAAATTTTAACGAGTGCCGCATTTAGAATGATAAAAAGCTACTTGAGAGGGCGAGCGAGTTTTCACTTAAATGCAATTAAGGATAAGAAGATAGTAAGCAAGATGGGAGATAAATGATTTCAGCTATCGGGAATTCCGTTCGATAAATCACGTTTTTCATTAGAATAGAAAAAGCAGAAGACGCAGCGGCAGCGACAGCAGCGACAGCAACAGTGGGAGAAAGGCAGGCGGGGAGAGGAATAAGATTTTCAAGTAACGGTATAAAAATCCGCATCTAATAAATCTGTCACGAGTCTCACTGACGAATGTCGTGCTCGATTTTTGCCGCATTTCCCTCTCTCGCCGCGTTCTCCCGCTCTCTGCGCTCTTGGGTAACGAAATAAGATTTTCCGCCACGTAAAGGGGGGAGGGGGGAAGTATGAGCTATTGATATGTTTCAAAAATACACGTACGTTCGGCGGCGCGCACCTCTCCCGGAGATGCAGCAAAATGAGTTACGTCACCCGCCGGAATACCGTATGGAGATGCATCATTTTCTCCCGAGGTGTACGCGTGCACGCGCCGCCCGGAGACAGAGGCGTAAAAATATTTTCAGCGCAAGCGCAAACCAGCCCGGGGCGCTTTTTTCGGTTCGAGTGTTGTGTACTGCCGGGCGCCTCGCTTCAATTTACCGGGGCGGGGGATGTGCACGAGTCGTTATATCTTTTCTATGCGGATCGAAATTCAAAAACTTTGCTCTTCGCTCGAGAGGAGGGAGGGCAGACGACGAGGGGCGAAGTTCTTATCTGCACCGCTCGAGGAGTTTCTGCTCTTTCCGCGAGACGCGAAATAAAAGATGCATAAGTGAAAGCTACGTGCCGGGAGCTCGATGTGTAGGTGGCAGAAAAAAGATTGCCGCCGCGCCGACGCGGTGCGCTTCATTCTTTGCGGGATGTGCGTGCAGCGTCGATGAATTTTTGGACGGGGCAGAAAGTACGGAGTTGAAAGTATGGTTACAGATCGCGCCGATGAAAAGAAATTGTTTATCGCTGCCGTTGAATGTAAAGTTCGTTTTATCTGCTTTCAAATAACTGGTAATACGAATGTTTATACTCTTCGAGGTTAAACTATTCGCGAACAAAACTTATGCCGTGCAGAAAAAATTCAAACTTTGTAAAATATTTCAAACTTTATTCAATTTCTTTTATATGTATCTGCCAATTTTTAAAACCGATTTTATCATTCAATGTTGAAACACTTTTTACGGCTCTGAGAAGATAGAATTTTAAATTAGATTTAAAAAGAGATGTAATTTAAACATTTTTAAAGGAGAATGCCCACGGCAATTCATGGTCAAATTTTACAAGGAATGCACATAACCGGTTTCAGCATGAAGAATT
>JAWWEM010011301.1:0-25113 GCA_035582935.1 Ormyrus thymus | reverse complement strand
AAAAAATTTTATTTCAGAGAAAATCTTCTTTTGCATTTGCTTTGCATCAAAATATGACATTTTATAAATAAGTTATTGATAAAATGTCATTTGTTTGAATTTATGTACACGAAGAGACAATGAACTATTGAGTTGGGAAATTGGATGAGGTATCAAAAAGGTACCAGTTAAGTGTTTTAAGGGAAAGAGTAATAACTAGTTTATACGAGTTGCGAGATTTCCCTTCATTTCTCTCTGTTTCTTACAACAAAAAATTTTATAAGTGTTTTATGTGATCTTATGCGAAAGATGAAAACGTATCGAATCAAAAACATGTTTTCAAAAAATCCTCATTTGCTCAATAGTTATAGTCAAATAAATGTTACAAAATTTTTATGATTTATAAAGTTAGTTTTCTCGTTACATGCTGGTTGGTCCAGGATTTTCTGAATATAGATTAAAAGTTTAATACTTAAAGAAGATTGTTGTTTTACTGTTTTTCTGTTTTTATTATATTTTTATATTAAGTATATGTCGCTGGAGCCAACTTAAACGAAAAGCTTTATTTGATTTCAATTAAAGTAGAATAGAATATTTGATTATCGACTACTAGCCTATAGAAATTCAACATTCTTCTTTGTTTTTCTTTGATTTTAACAGCAGACGGAGTCATATACGGCCATCAATAGTCATTCAACATTCTAATTTGCAAACGAAAACAGGCCGCAAAGTAAGTAACTAATGAATAAAGCATTCCTAAATTTTAATTCACCACGAAGACTGCCGGGCGCATGTATATTCACAAGCGTTTATCAAAAAAGATCCATCAGATTTTGGGCGCACACTCGCACGCCCCGACGGCTCGTAGACACACAAAGGAGGAACTATGGGCAGGTTACATAAAAGACCTCTCGCGAAATGAGAATTTTATTCCGACAGTGACAAAAAAGTGCACGTACTCGCTATATGCGTATACGTATAAAAAGTACCTTACATCACACAGAGAGAAAGGCCTCGGCGGAGGTACGTTGAAGCTTTGTGGGGGCGTTACGACAAGACCTTTAATTCCGTAGATGAGGTTTACTGCATGGATTTTGCCCCCCTCGAAGCCACCTCTCCTGCCGATATAGAATGGCTGAATGGAATTTTTCGATAGAATCCGTGAGCGCGAGAGAGCACGCTCCGATGTTCCGAGTTAAACAATAGAGACGTGATAAAGGTACCGAGGGCTTTTACCTCGAAAAATAAGTTTCTTGCGAAATGAAATTTTTTTCCCCCCTCAAATAAACTACGTGAATTCTGCGGTTATTATTTTTTTAATATCTTCTGTATATTAGTCAAATCTATATATTTTATCTTTTTTCGGTATATTTCATTGCGATCATTTTTCATTATTCACTGCCTTTCATCTTCTGTTTTTGCATTGATTTCAATGATACTTCATAGACGTCCTTTTTCGCTTTTATTTAAATAATGCAGGAAAATATATTACAATATAATCAGATTCATCGTTGGAACTTGTAAATTATTCGCAACGATATGCAAACGATACTTTTCAAGCAAATAGTAACATATGGCTGCGAATGAAAAATAAACCTTTCAAATGAATATTTAAGAGAAAAACAATGTTAAGTAACCGTAATAAAACTTGAAATATGTAATGATTTAAACGAGTAAAATATCCAGTATTTGAAATTTCCAGGTACATTCAGTGTAATGATTTTAATTAATGATTTCAAAAGTAAATTCACCTCTTTGCATTTTAAAACATCATTTACTTGTTGATATCAGTATACGTGCGAAAGAATCCAGCTATTTTTAAGAATAATTTATTGGTAACCAATAAAATAAATGCTTCAGCAGTAAATCCAAAACAATCTACTGCTCAAGCAGTAGATTCTTTAATGGTCATAAGTGCATTTATTTATTTATTTTTTTGAAACAAAAACCTAACATGAATTTATAATACTGGGAGTATTTTAAATCTGTTAATTAAACTGTACTTTTCAAGAAATAAGATAGATGACAATTATTTCTTTGTTTTTAGCACTCCTCTTTATTACATTATATGATTTAGGCCGTTCATTAATGTTCTCAATAGAACTTCTGGATTGAAAGAAAACTCGGTGTACATTTCTTTATCTTTTAATCGCAGGCGCGCTTGTCATATTTATGTACTTGCGAGAGAAACAAAAGGCAAAGAAAACAAAACAAATTCATGAAAGGCACAAATATTCTAAAGTACACCTCTCAGAATCATCTCTTCATTAAACGAAAATGATTCTTGACTCTTTCTTTCTTCCTCGCTCGCTCTTTCGAGAGATTATACACATAACAGTTACACCGTAAGCCAGCCATAAAATAAGAGGTTCGCGTCGGGTTCGCGCGCGAAAAAAAGGAGGCGGGCGACAAAATCCGCTTGGAAAACTCGATTCCTCGCGAATAAAGCTACAACTTAATTGCTCTCGCCATAAAAAACTCAACGCTAACGATTTTAATCTATGGAAAAAAAAAGACAAAGAAAGCTCTGAGAGAAAGCAAAGAAAGAGCTCTGCCCATTTCGGAATACGGCCATAAATCCATAGTACTTAGAGCCCATAAAGACATTAATTTCCCTTCTCGGACAAAGCGTTTGGAGTATCGCGCGAGTCTAGAAAAATAAAGACACACCGGAGCTTTCTCGCCTGGAGATCCTTTTCGTCCCCGTTGCGATTAGCATTTAAAAATGTGCCCCGACGCTTTCGAGCAATAAGGAGCGAAAAAAAGAAAGGAGAGAGACGCATTACCCCCGGCGCAGATAATATATCCTCGGTGGGCGAAGCGAGAGAGACCGAGTTCTGGGGCTGAAAAACCGCGGGAGCTTTTCCTTTGCTTGCGAGCGCTTGCGAGCGCTTGCGAGATACCGTAACGAGGAATGACTTTTCAAAGAATCTTTTTAGATTTTAATTGCGCAAGCTTTGCGCGCGTTTAAAATTACAGATTGTTACCACATTTTTGTCCCTGTCCTCTCTCTCTTTTTAAATTACCCGACAATTTATATGGTTTGCCAAAACAAAGGCAATTTATCTGAAGAATTAAACGGTCGCTGAAATGGAAGTTGCTGGAAACTGAAAAAGCTTTGATTTAAAGAATCTACAAAACAAGCTATTCACTAACTTGTTTCACTTACCAGTCAGATTTACCGAGCGACATAAACTTCTAGGGCGAAATACGTTCTCCGTTATTCTCAGGCAATAATAATTTACGAAATTTTCAATGGCATTCATTCGGTAAAGTTTGTTTTATCACCTAAAAAAATGTCTCGTCGATCTCTCTGCGCAGCGGTCAGCATGTTGCGAGACAAAGACACGTTCATGAACAATACAATACCTAAACTAAACTAGAATATCCAAGTAAACAAAGACAAACCAGGGCTACGGTCTCGGAGTGAACTTCATTGTTCGACTGTCAAAAAAGAAATATTTCGCGTAAAAGTGACATTTGGATTCTTAGCTTTTTCGTAGATTTTTGTCGTTGCTCGATCAGGAATTTCGATAGCGATTTTTCGCAAATTCACTACCGGCCGTTTTCGTTTCTCCCGCCGGATTCAAATTAACTTTCCCACGGTATTGAGTCTATATCGCAGGGCAAGTTGATCGTTCGCAAAAGATAAGCAAAATGACTTTTTAAAATCCTCCGAGCTGCGAAAGGTGTGAGCTGGAGGGAGATTTACTTGTTTTATTATGTCCTAGATGGAGTTAACTAGTTTAACCTCGATTTAGGGTACTCTGCTGCCGCAAAGTATTATGTTAGAAATTATTATTATTTTTTTAAGTAACAGTGAGATTTTCTGGACAAGTTTGATATTGAAAATGTAATATTGAAAATTTGAATTATTTTTTCAGACATACAACTTGCCCAGTTTTATTATTCAATATTTTATTCTATGACCCAGTGCTATTAGAATAAGTGTCAAATAAAAAAGGACTATCTCTTATGTAATAAAAATTACTTTCATTATTTTCATTCTCGCAATTTTCACAATTTGCAGTTATATTGAAATATCCAAGTCTCGTTCGAAGTCATGCTCATAGAAAATAAATTTTCTACTTGAATTTTTCGTTTTATTACCTGCAGGAGCTGGAATCATCTGTACTAGGAAAAAATTCCTTCTTTCAGCTGCCCTACTTTGCTATGATATATCTTTGAAGCGGTGCAGTGAAATAAAACGAATGTTTACAGGATCTCCAATCGTAAAAGTTTTTATACGCTAATTTATATTAATTTTTCGATCTTAAAACTAAAATTATTGTTGGGACGTTTGAGATATTGAGAAAAAGAAACTACTAAAAGTTTATTCGGAGAAGTCGTTGCCAGGGAAAATATGAGAAATACGGTGCTAGAATGCAAATATCGTTTTCGTATAACTAAACGGTAGCACTGTGCGAAAAAATTCGGTTCGATCCGCATTCAGACGTGTCTTAAATTAGAGCCCCTTACCCCTTCACGGTTATCTGGAACCCAGGGCGATAAAGTTCCGCGATAATGAATTCGCATGACCTACTAGCTGGCATTAGTATGCTTAGCCAGTCTAGTTTAAATAAGTAATTAATGATTTAAAACTTAACCGACAGAGGAAGAGGGAGAGAGAGAGAGAAACCCCCGGAGATGCTCCGCGAGGATATCGATTAGAAATTAATCCACGCTGAATTTACATACGACGCATTACCATATTTTAATCGCAGCCAAAGTCACATGCATAGCACCATCAATTGGCCGAAAATGAATTTATAATCGCCGGATGGACGAAAAAAAATTGTTCCACGCTTCCAGAGACCGCTTTTTTAAATTCTGAATTTATATATAGATTTCTCTCCCCGTTCGAATGGAATTTTTTAGTAAAAAATACTATCACGTACACAGAGAACGAGCACTTAGGAGTTTAACGATTTATGGAATAACTTAGAAATAAAGTACGTCGTATAACTTTGCAGCAAAGTCTATTTTACTGATATAATAAGAGATTTATTGCATGCTACAAAAACGTTTTAAAAGAAATGCGAACTAGTCAATGTAAAACATTTACTTGTGGGAAGAATTAAAGTTTTGATTCCACTCTATTTAAAATTTCTTCGAAGACACAAAAACAGATTTATTATATTTATTTATTTTTACGTTCATTTGTTATTAAGGATCGATTTAATTTATCTTTTAAAGCAGACGACGTACTGCACATGAGAAAAATAGTGGATGGTAAGGCCAAATTTTCGGCAGTGAATTAACAGCTTTTATAAAAGAGAATTCCAGAGCCGCTGGATTACTCTTGCCAGGCTTGAAAGGATTAAGGGGGTGTGAAAAGGTCTTGATATATTGCACCTTACCGACTTCTCAATTTTATTGCGTTATTTGAATTTGAAAAATTTTCTTCAAAAGGCTAGTTTATTTTTTTACCGTCAATTTTCAGATTTAAAATTGATCGTCTAAGACGGCGAAAAGAAATTTTTAAGTATTATTCCAGAGTTACTTCAATCAATATTCCAGCTATACTAAAGTTGATTAAAAAATCAACGCCAATTTTACGCGCAATATGAGCTTTTAAGATAACATGAATTACAAAGTAACTGCATGAGCTTAAAAGCGGTTCCTACATTTCCCGAACGTCGACGCTTAGGCAATGAGGTGAAAATATTTTTTGCAATTTAAAATCAATGATTAAGCCGGGCGAAGATTCATGGCTCGGTCCTTTGTTTTTTGCGCTCGCGGCTCGATCAGTTAAAAATCGATCCCTTACGTATCAGAGGGCGCGCGCGGGGCTCGTTCGAGTGCGCGGAGATTTATCTTTTTAATAACAGCCGGTGGTTTTTAAACTCGCGAGCCAGGCCGGAACGAGCGTCGGTGTGCGCGCAAATACGTGAGAGCGCATCAGCGCGCCGGGCGAGGGAGAGGCTCTCTGTGGGCGCGAGGAGGGAATCTGGAGCGGCAATTTTCATCAAAGCGTAAGAGACGCTTTTATGATGCCGAATTAATCACGCACTAATGACTCACGTGTCAATTGGCTCCTACGGAGAACCTGCAATCTTTTTTTCTTTTATTTTTTTTTGCGCAAGCCCGATGCTGTGCGATAAGTGAGCGTTATTCGCTTTTTCGTGCTTTCATTCGCACGGTCATTATATTTAATTAAAGGCTCGCGCTCTGATGATTTAGGAGAATGTACAATTGGACTGCTTTTATTTGTAATTTCAATTTAAGCCTGTCGTGTCAATCGATAGTGCTTGTTTTAATCAAGGCTTCACTTCCAAAATTAATTCATTTCTCCTGCACTCGAGAATATAATATTGAGAAAGCTTTTTCTATTGAATTACGAAAGCTGCATCTCTTGGAACAGCTCCTCATGAGAAATCAAGTGATTTATCAAAGTGCTGCCTTCAATTGATAATACAGAATGTATAACTAATGAAGCGCGATTCTTTCCATCCTCGTCTGCCGCAACAGAGGCTCATCCACAATAATAGAGAGCCGAAAGGACAAAGGAAGGAAAAAAGGAGCTAAAGGCTGATAGACTCCCCCGATATCTCGCGGAAACGTGCCGAGAGCAGAGCCGATTAATCAATAGATTCTAATGTTCCGGGCCGGAACATTAATTTTCAGATACGGTCCAGTCGCTCGCTGCCGCCTCATTGCGTCTGAGCTACCTGAGAAATTCCCTCCGATTCCGCCTTCGTCTCTTTCTTCCTCTCGCGCGTGCGCTTTAAGTACCCGCACGTGAAAGAGAGAGGGAGATGCGGAATCAGACCGCGACATCAGTTACGCTTCACGGCACTGAATGAGATGCGCGCACGGCATGGAAATGAGGACCTTCCCCTGAAAGCTCGGTAAATATAGCTTTTAGCGATACTTCTGGCGCCCGGATATAAGGACGAAAAAGCCTTTCTTTCGACTTTCCTAAATCAGTTAATCAAATCCACTTTCTAGCGCGACAGAAAGTTTTTCATTTCATTTTTCTGCAGGTAAATTCGCGCGAGCTTGGAGTATTTTGTAAAACTTTTTGTTGACAGTTCATTTTGAAAAGAAGTTTAGAAATATGCACTGCACTTACCATCGGTTAAAGCGCTACCACTCTGTGGAATGTAGAAAATGCTAAAGTATTGAAATTTTCGAAATTCCAAAGTCGTATACAAGTTAACTTTTCCCGTATAAAGAGATGAAAATTTAATACTTAAAATTACTTAAACTTTTTACAAGTTTTTCTAAAAAGCCGTATTAGCTATAAAAATTTCAGCCGGTTATTATGCTCGAAATTTTCAAGAACACTTAATTTTTTAACATTTCCGATGCGGCGCCGGTTGGCAACGTTTTCACATTATTATTAAAATAAATAACAGCTCGAAAACTCAGTAAAGTTGATTACGATTGTTGGAAAGAATGCAAAACGAAGGAAGAATAAATTTTAATATCGACTGGCGCAAAATAAATATGCAAAATGGGCCTTTCAGCGCGTTTTAATACTGAAAAGAACGATTGCGCGAAAGGTAAATATGCTTATTTTCGTTTCGAGAGAATAAGCGGGGGAGCTTTGTAAAAAGGGTTTAAGCGTGTGTTCGGCTCGGCGGCAAAGGCCAGGTAGAGAGAGAGGGAGAAAAAGGGGAGTGCCATTTGTTATGCCCGCGCGAGAAATCCCGTCTCGTCTTTTCAGCGGAATAATCTGGCGGATTGACGCGGAGAGTCTTCGTTTTTCTCGCCCCTCCCTCGCCGCGCTAATGTATGCCCGTTGTGATGAGATTCTCTCCCCCGCGCTGTTTTCGACGCTCGGAAATCGCGCGGGCGGCTGGCTTTTTTGCCTCCTCTTTCAGTTTCTTGCGAGAGGCAAGCGGAGCCGATTAGTACACGGTGGAGACGCTTTTAGATGTTGAATTTGCAGCGCCTTTCTTATCCCCCGGCGCAGTTGCAATTTCGCTTCGATTCTTTGGGACGCGCGAGCCTCAAGTGTTATTGCAGCGAGAGAAGATAGGATAGGATATTTACTTTGCCTTTCATTGTGCAAATACGCCTCGTCTTTATTGTGCAGAAGCTGTCATTTATTTTCTTTCGACTTATTGTTCTTTTTATACGAGTAATAACTGTTTTAGAAGTAGTCTTTGCGATATATTGAATGTGCAATCACGCCAACGTAATAGTACAACTGATTTCATGCTTATAAAGCGTGAAATGTGGAACGAAACTTTCATTTACTAATCATTTTAGAGCAACTACGAGATTCATCGGACAACATGTGTAAGAGCTCGCAGTGAGCTTTTAAATTTCATTTACTAAATAAAGGCTTTGGAAATAGATAACGATACTATTTTATAGTAAGCGACACGCCTTCGTTATAAAGCTGAGGGACGCAAATTGTAAAAGCAAAGTTTGCGCGCGATAGCATTATTTATGCGCAAAAGTTACTGTTTCAAAATAACTGTCTTTATAAAAGGATCGAGAATGCAGGTCGTAGCTCACGATTTGATTTCAGAAGTTTCATAGCGGCATTTTGCATGCATAATCGCTGAAATCGATTATTTTAATCAAGTAGCCAGAGTATCCATGGTTGCATTCTAATCAATATCAATAATAACCCCTCGTGTAATAACAGTTTTTGCAGGAAAGAACGTGAAAAATTCTCATAAAGAAAAGCTATGCAAACCTTCAGTGTGGGAGCATTTATATCATGCTAATTTCGAAAGTAAAAACAATCTTTAACACTAAAATGTTAATACTAATAAAACTTTATATTATTTTACATTAATATTTACGCGCAAGCCCTTTCATCTAATATCTATATTTTGTATTGTAAAAAAATAAGACAACCATAATTCCAAAGTAAAAAGTCACTTTGCTCTTCAAAAATGATCTTCTTTTTATGTGACTAAACTCCTGTGCAAATAATGTACAAATTTATTTTGTTGTAAGAATACGAGTCGGATTCTATACGATTCTATTTTCAGTATTTTGTCGTAAAAATCTTCATAAAAAGGAATAACTTTTTTACTCAATTTATGCTGACGTATTTATGAAAATTACAATTTACATTCTAACTCTTGAAAAATGCAAGTTTGAGCGAAAAGTGATTCTAGACAAGTCTATTCAATAAGTAAAGCGCTGAATTACTTGCAACATTGCGCAGAGCTCAACATTGCTTTCGAAAAATCTCCCCGAAGCTCGAAAGCTGCCAATTTAGCTTTTGCCTCACTCGAGCGTTCGCATTGTGTATTCTCTCGGAATATACATCATTCCCCGGCTCGAATCAATTAGCGACGAACTGAAATCTTGCTCCTGTGTATATAGAGATATAAATCACGGGGCTCAACTCGCTGATCAACAGCGCCGAAGACATCCTGGGCGCAAAGTACGAGAGGGCTGGGGGCTAAAGCAAACTCTGTCGCTATAATTAATGGCCAATGATGAGTAATAGGCGCCGCTATCGAAGCTTGAAAAATGAGCCGATTCGTTTGCAAGCCTCTCTCTCTCTCTCTCTCTCTGGCCATCTTTAAAAATATACAATGGAAAATATATAATGCGGGCAATCGATGACTCACCTGCTCGTCGTTGACGTACCACATCAGCTGAGCAGGTGGCTTTGACGGGGCGGACGTGCAGTTCGCGCGCACAAAGTCTCCCACCTGGTACTTTGACTTGACCCCGTCAATAGTTGGGCCTCGGTCCGGTAGAACTGTAAGTAAACGAAAGTAGTATAGACGAGGAAGTCAGATAGACATCGTTTCTTTTTATATTAGCACACTGGATTATCTTTATTAATTGAGATAATTGTGCCAAACTTTTTTTTCCTCTGTTTGCCCAGGGAATTTCCAAGGCGGTACGTTAACGAGTTTTGTGTGTGCAGGACTCTGAGGGCATTGATGCTCGGGGCGGAATAAATTGGGTTGAATGAGTTATTTAAATTCTTAGATGTCCTATCTTTTTACGGGATTTCGCTTATCTTCTCGAGGATTTAGTTAAGGCAAAGCTTTTATTGACAGCATCTAAATATTAAACGGAACCGCCAAGAAATATCTAAAGAATTAAATAATTATTTACTGAAAACATTAATAATGCATTTTACTTGTCAGTCGCTTCGATATCGCATAGTAAAATAAAGTAATTATTTTTAGTTAGTGTAAGCAAACTCTAGAAAACGTATAAGATAAATATTTGAGCATTGAAGTTGATAAAGAATATTTATGTAAATTACACATTCAGATGATCGATAGAGTCATAAATCTACCCGTAGATACATAGTGAAATTTATTAATGCTACAACATCGTCCAATCAATATTTTGACGTGGTCGATACCAGGTGAGTATATCCTTTAGGTGGCTAATAGTCATTAATTATTACAACGAAAAAAATGGCCAGTATGTAAGTGTCTGCAATGAAATTTATTTGAAACGTTTTTATATAATTGGTAGAAAACAAAGTTTGTAATGCTATTGTGTCGAGTATGAATATTGAATAATAGTAAAGGATCTTGTAAGGGCGCGCACCGATGCCACGTCACGATACATTAATTACGCACTTTCATTAGCACATTGCTCGCTGCGAGAGATAAGAACAAATAGTAAGGAGATTAATTTCGCTCTATATATTCACACAAAAGATTGATTCCAAACATTTTGATGTAAAATGCTCGATAATTTAAATAAAAGTGACTATCGATTATTAAATCGGCCATCGGATCATCGTGCAGGCAATTTGTAATTTTTTTCAACAAAGGGTTTAATAAGAGAAGGCTCCATTATCGCGGAGCTCGCGATAAAGCGAAATGACATTAAAACAAAATTTTCCAAAAATTTGCATGTAAAAAGATTGAACAGAATTTCGATCGAATCCGTATTTTTTAAGTACGAAAATATCGATTAATTATTTTACGATTATAATGAGGCCGATAATGCTTGGATTTTCATTTTCATTGTGTTGCGATATAAATTAAGATTTGCTTTAAAATTTGCATACAGCTTTCTCGACCCACTTTTTCTTCACTATACTATGGAAAATGATTAAATCCTTGCACGAGGCTCTTGTCCTGAAAATTTATCCACAAAGCGATCTTTTTAAATTAAATTAAAATGTCTTTATATATAAATCGTTATTTTACATATAACTTTATTCGGTAATATTTTATTCATTTTTTAAGTGTTATTCAAACTTTTATCTCCAAATGAAAAGTTTCAATTAATTCTTGCGTTTATTAAAATCATATATATAAAAGCGTTGAGATTTTAAATTTTGAAAATTTTGAAAGGTAGGAATAATTAAAATGTTTTGTTCTGCAATGATTTGGTTTTGAAATTTCTTTAAATTTGTAAGATTTGCAGCATTAATTTAATTGTAGAAACAAAACGATCGGCTAAAAAGTATTCGAATAAAATGCTACAACGAAGTAAATCCAGATTAAGGCAGTCTCTTGGCAGATGTAATGTATCTTCTCGAATTGGCGGAAAAAGAAGATAGTGGTTGGAAGTCTATCAAAGGCTGATGCAACCTCTCGATAGCGGTATCGAGCCTCTTTGCAAATCAATGAGTCGCGCTGAAAGACAAAAAGACGTTTTCAGGGCCAGCGAAGCGATAAGCGCGAAAGGAGCTGAGCTACTCGTGCAGCCGCTATCGAAGGTGAAATCGCTCGCATCCTTTCCCGACAATCGGCCAGCAGTCCGGTAATAGGCTTTCCATTAAACTACAGAGCGGGCAGAAATCCCGAGATAAAGAAGGAGCGACAAAGCTGCCGCCGCTCTCCGCAGTTACGTGGAAAGAGCCGGAGAAGACTCGCGACGTACTAATTATGCACTTTCATTAGCGGCTTGTTAAGCGTACGTAAGCCATGCGAGGGCGCGCGAGCGGCAGATAAGGACAAATTGGACGTGGATTACCTAATCAGATAATGAAGCTGCGCATCGTGAGCCCCGGAATACGGCCCCAGAGGTGAATATGCGCGCGTGCCTGTGTTCTGTGTGTCGTGTCTGTGTGTGGGCTGGTAAACTCGAGCACTCACCGACTACCGTCATATCGGCGTGATCCGAGACGGTGCGGAAGGCCGGCGCCTCGGCGGACACTTCGCACCTGTACCGCCCGCTGCTCTCTCGGTCCACCCGGTTCAGCACCACCGACCTCTCCGAGGAGCTGCGGCCCTGCAACACCACCGGTTTCCTGCTTAAAATTCCTGATGATTCAAACCTGATAATTCAAACTTGTTATTTCTCCTGTAACCCCCCGGCGGAATTACGTTAGTGTATATACAGACGCGCCTGTAGATACGTATTATTTCGCCACCTTGAAATTCCAAGTGCAACTGTGACCGACATTCTGTCTGCGGTGGTGAGAATCCGCAGAACGCTCACGCCAAGCACATGGCTTGTAAGAAGTTGAACCTCAGGATATTTGTTGGCAAGCACTAAATCAACTTGCCAATATATCTCTCATAGTTATTCCTACCTAAAGCATCTTTTCATTACACATTATGTTTTATTATTATTACGTACGCTGTATTAGCTGCAAAGATAAAAATTTCTATTGATTCTCGATTGATTTCCACTGCCAAAAATGCCTGGCAAGTGCCAAAGCACACAATTGCGAATTTGAGGTAGGTTTCACGAGAAGCACTTTGTTTCCAATCCATTTGCATGCCGCAAGTTAACTGCAGCAGGAATCAGGCGAAAATTTTTCAATCAACTTGCGCTTAAGGCCTGCCAGCGAAGTTACTTTCACTCGGGTACGATTAATCGCCTGGCAAGAATTATCATAGTGTCTCGTCACTACACGGCATATCACCAAGAGTTACCGAAACTTATGATAGAAAGGTGCCTGGAAGTTCATAAGTATTCATGCAATCACAATAATTGGGCCTTCGAACTATTTAGCATGTTATTACTTAATATTACTTGGCTCTCAGGAAGTTGACTGTTTCTCAAGCATTACTATTCGTTGTACTTAAGAGGGAAATATCGCCACTCAAAGGGGAAAATATTTCCGCGGCAGACTAAACGGCGCGATTTATATATATTAGAGAGTTTTTGCTCTCCGGGCGGCGGGCTCCGGCGAATACATCACGCTCGCGCTCGCACATATTCCGCCGGGCGGGCCGGAGCAGACGTTCTCCGGGAGGCGAGCCAGAAGAACAATCGCACAAAAGCCATTTCAAGCGCACCGAGCTCCTTCCCCCTCGGCTCGCGGCTGTATATCTCGAAGAGCAGCTGCGCGCAAAAATGATCTTTAGCTTCCGAAATCGGCCCGTTCATAATCGGGCGGAGACACTTCCGGGAGTGCAGGTCGAGAGAGAGAGAGGGAGCGACGGTCCTCCGATAAACAAATGGAACGTGCCCCGGCACCTTATCTGCCCGACACAGACACACGGACACGCGGCCGCCAGCGCGGATGCAGACATTTACAGAGGGAGCGGGAAATTACGAGAGGCGTCCCGTCGCGAGAACAAAGGACGCGCCCGTGATTTCCCGATGTTACGCGCCGCGCTTGTCCTCCTCCCCCGGCCCTCCCTCCCTCTGCCGGTGTGCGCGCGAAGGGTCGGCAATGAGGGGCCGTGCTGCGCCGCGAAAGAGAGAGGACGGGGAAACGAGTCATTCTATTTCCACTGCACGTTTAAGGCACCGGAGTTTGTGGCCCGAATTTACGGGCGAATCACGTCCTCCTCTCCCTCGCTCTCTTAACTTTTTTCCATTATCGCGAGCTGCAGCTACTGCGCCGATGCTACTGCCTCTTGTTTTTCTTTTAGTAAACGAAAAAAAAGAGATGTCGCGGGGCCATTGCTCGAAGAAATGGGCCGGGCAACAGATTTTTTAATGCCCCCTTGCAGCGCCCAGCTCGATGTCATTCGTTCCGGGAGAGTCGCGTGAACGTGGATGGATGGACAGTTTTATGTATTGCAATTCTTAATTGCCAGCTTAAGCACTTTTCTGGCCAATGTCAATTAATTTTTATCAAAATTTTTGCGTTTTTAAATAAAAAAAGTGAAAAGAAATACAGAAATTATCTCATTCCTGTAGTGTTGCACTGCTTTCTGGTTTTTTATTAAACAGTAGGAGCTTGAATAACGTGCTTTAAAAGCTCGCAGTGATAAGACTGTCATCAAAATTATACCAAGTTTTGAACAAGTGAAATAAAGTAATTACGAAAATTATTTAAACGGGGAAGAAATTAAATTACAGTAAAACATTTTCTAGATTTACATACTTTGATCATAAAACGCGTATTTACGATGGAAAAAGGGTTTCAAAGTAGCCATTGGGGACGAGCTGTTTTTTTTCTTTTGACACACGACCTTTTCTTTTCTGAACAAACAGGTTGACGTACAGGATTTAAAAAAGCATTATTTCAGTCTTGAAGACAGTCCTTTTTCTTACTGTGAACGGATTTTTATGCTTGCATTGTTTCATTTTTATTTTTTAATTTTCACATTAAACTATAAAAAAATATGGTCTTCTAGATCCATTTTTAATAAGCTTTGCGTAACTGCAAAAGTCAGTAATTTACTAGTGCAATAAAAAATTAAAAAGCCTTTTCCGCATAAAAAAGTTCTGCTATGCACTCTACTTACTCATTGATGAAGAAGTCTTGTAACAAAATAATGATGTTTAGCGGATTGTGGGCTATTAAGGAGCGCTAAGTAACCATCAACGTATTAACGCCTTACGAGACTTAAATCCAAGTTTAAGAGTGTTAATTTTCGGTCTTCTTTCTCTGGCGTATCGATGTGCAGTAAAAGTTTAAGTATCGAATAAAATGTTTTTGTAATGCTAGAAATACTTATGAGCAAAGTAACGAGAATCTTTTATTTATCTGCTTTAAATAAGCTCGAATCAGTTCTTTTTGTATTTCGATCATTAGATTTTTACTAGAGTTAAAACAATGAATTTTTATTAAAAAATGTCAGAAACACTATAGAAAAGGAGGAAAGCGGCTTTGGTAAGAAGTAGATTATTTTTTTAAACAGAGTCAATTATGCATTTCTCGGTCGATAAAGCGACCGGAGGGAAATTTAAATTTTAAATTGACTTTCACACCCCCCCTAACTACTGGCAACGAGTAATCAAGTAACTCGCGTAATCACTCTTAAAAAACATATCGAAGAATCATTGAGAACTGTTCCTCAATTACATCTGAAAGCTTCGCCGACTCGTTTATTTTTACACGAGCGGCCGGTAATTGCAGGAACATCTACGTAGTACGGATAGGTACAAGGAGAAACTCGTTGTCTTTTCTTGGATCTCCGTGTTTCTGCCTCTTTGGAAAAAAGTAACCGAGTGCCGGTTGCACTGTAAAGCTGCCTTTTCTCTATATATCGGTCTGTCGCACTTTCGACTCATATGAAAACATTTTATGGAACGCAAGCGTGACTTTCTGTTTGGCACAGGGCATTAAAACGCGTCCGCTCGGATGCTTGTTTCGTCTCTGGATGCTTTTTTAGGGCGCAATTTCGCAACCTAGACGCTTTCTCATTTTAAACGGGAAGTTGCCAACAAGTTTTATACTCACGTCGCTTCGGGCCCTGGAAATCCAATGAGTCCTACGAATTTACCTTCAATTTCGAAAATAACAGCTGCGTGCTTTGCTCTTTTCACAGATTTTCCACTTCGTTTTAAATCATCCTCGTGCACATTTCACTTTATTTTTAGTGATTTCATTTTTTATAAACATATTTCATTAAGCAGCTAATAAAAGCTATTTAAATGATGTTTTCTGAAATCTGTAATATGAGAGAACTTGATACAAATTTTCTTGATTATAATTTATAGTTCTAATTCAGCGATATAATTTGAGGGCACTGAAGCAAAGGTTATAAAAATCTTTTGAAACCTGTTCGTACAAAATTTTAACACGTGTCGCGCAAGTAAAACTGAAACTTAATTTCGATGGCCATTGTAACTACCTCGCGATTTTAGGAACAATTTTAGTCGAATCGCTTTAGCTCGATTTTATGTTTGGTTATAATAAAAAAAATAACTTTTCTCATAAAAGCTAGGGCAAGATTTTATTTGAAAAACATAAAATTTAAATTCTTTAATAATATTTTTCATCGTTGATTGGTAGACAAATAGTTTGTAAATAGTTCGCCTACGAAAAATCGTTCGATCACTTAATGTATCTTAAAAATTTAATGTCCTCATGATTGCAGTGGTAGGGGAAAATGGAAGACGCTTAGATTTTTATTACTTAAGAGAAGTATTAGACTTTTTTATTTCTACCGTTATCAAGAACGTGGAAAACGTCAGAGGTATAAAACATCGATCAATTTCTAAATGTTATATTTTACGACTGACCCGACTTCCAAGAGAATTTTTTTATGTAGCGATAATTCCACTTTGAAGTTTGAAATTTTCACGATTAGCACAAATATAGCAAATAAATTTCCTTCCTTTCGAACAAAAGGGTTCCTCTAAACTAATAATGTCAGAAAGTAATAGAAATAGTTCATGTCCAGAAACTATTATCTTAGTAATCGATTAATATTGGCTTAGTTGTACTGTAACAGCTATTGAAACGTAAGGAAGCTAAGAATACCTCCCTCAAAGAGAAAGCAAAATGTTAAAGTGGCGACAAGAACTCGTATTATTGCATTAAACTTAATACTCTGGAACTGTGGTACTGATGAAATTTTCAAGCTTTCCCCGGAGACTTTGCACTCCAGGAAACGTTTTGAGTCTTCAAGGAAGCATTAGGTAGAAACTTCATTATGGGGTTTCACATGTAAGTGCTCGGGTTATTGAGCAGACGAAATCGAAATACTATTTGAGAGCGCTGAGATGCGAAAATTTAGCTGCTCTTTCACTAAGCGAACATTAACATTATGATAATCGAACAAATTCGTCGGAATAATTTTATTAGATTATTAAATTCCTGCATGAAATTTCATCACAGAGTAAATAGTGTTGAGAAAAATTTTAGACACCGCTAATAAATGTACCAGTACATAAAACAATTTAACCGCCAGAAGTTGGCATAAAATATGGCTTTGTTATAATGAGGAAAATGAGTACAAGTGTAAGATGTAAACGTATGCACGGCGAAATATGGCTAAAGCTTAAGTTGTGTGAAAGGGTAGACGGATAGTATAAGGCTTCCCGTTTATGCGGGTACACATTCTAGAAAATTTTCTTCGTGTCGTGGCTAATGGTGCTGTGTAAAGCGAGGAGAACAGGTATTTTAAGCTGACTTCACTATGCACAACATAATAGCGGACGATCCTTTTTCTTTGTAATAAAATTCTATTCTTCCGCTAAATGTTATTTCGAAATAAGATTGAACCTTGTATTGAAAATATTTAAAAACTTGTTCCTTTGATTCTACAATTGAATTGAAGAGGTTCTGTAATTTTACACGTACTTGTAGTACTTAATCTAAAGAGGGGATTCAATTTCATTTTAAGGGTATAATTGAATACTTTGATTAAGAGCCACGTAATTAGGGCCCCGCCGATTTGATAGAATTAAAGAATTATTTTAACAGAGCGACGAAGACTGTGCATATTTAATTTCATAATTTATCATTCATTCATTTTTTAATTATTATTGTTATTTCATTTGATTAGCATAGACTAATAATTTACTTTGTATATCCATATTAATTGTCGTTTTACGACTTCCGTAAGCAACAAAATTACAATCCATTTTCACAGATTAAATTTAATATATGATGGCAGATAATATTATTAATCGATTGCTTAAACCATTTAGTGTTAAATATTATATTTCACAATAGAGTTTACATAGGTATAGCAAGCTGAATATTGCATTAAACAAATTTACAATTTAAAGGTAGTTACGCGAAAAAAATTATGCTAATTTTCAACTTGTAAATGCGCCCCTAAATTTATTAAAGTCAGAGAAAGTAAAAATAAACGAAGTAAAACATTTTGTGTATGTAATGGGCCCATTTTGGTTTCACAAGAGCGAATTTAAATTTCCTCTTAAAATTAAAATTGAAATGAATAAAGAAAGTATTAATGATTAATTTTCAAGGTCTGTTCATGATTTATTGAAAAATTCAATTTCAGTTCCTTGTTACTAATATATAATTAGGCTATTAAGTTGTTTCCTCACACCAAATAATAAAATCTAATGGGTACTTATTCTACAGGTATAAACTATTTTAGTATTATGTTTAGAGCATTCAATAAAAATTTATGTCCTTTTAAATTTAAATGAGCACCTCATCGAATGTTGTGCAGAGTCTAGGCAATTAAAATTGAGTACAGAAAATAAGTTTAATAGGACGTAAAAGCATGCTGAAAGAAGCATAAATTTATTTTTTATACCGAAAGATTTACGGATTTGGATATTTTTGAGATTATTCTAAAAAATGTCACTGCTCCTTATTTTCATACTAACGATAATGAAGGCCAGACATTGATTATTACGGTGTAAACGAATTCGACGGAATTATTATAACAGAAAGATTAGACATCTCAAAATTTATTTAAGATTTTCTGCGACTGAATTCAAAATAATAGGTGAGAAGAATAGTTCTAACTTTTGGGCTGACCTTCCGTAAAAGACTGTAACCTACATAGAATTCCATCGAGCGGTTTGTAATGATATAGATGAAATGATCATAACACTGTGTGTTAAAATACGCTAAAAAATAAGCTGATTTAGTTCTATTTAAAAATCATTTCATTTGAAACTTTCAAAAAAGTCATTTAGGTATCCAAATACAAATTGTACAAAAATTTTTTATTTCTGTAAATAAAAAACTTACAACTGCAGAACAAAATAGTAAAGTTTTATTTCTTATTTTTCGGGAACAACTTGGAAATAAATTTTATTTTTTAATAAAGCATTGTAAAAATACATTTAATTTGCCAAGGTTTATTTTTATTTAGAATATTTTAGGAATATTTGGGATATATCAGCAATTGTGGCCCTGGGGTGTTTGACATGATTTTATAATCACAGAAAGGGCGCGTAAAATGAATATTTTTGAATGAAATGAAAAGCAAGCAAGCATCTGTAAATCGATTTTCCTATTGAAAAAAATCTCGGTTTATCAGTCTAACATCGGGAATTTATAAAGCATACGTCTGTCGTTTCAATAAATAAAGTATTTTTATCGACTCTGCCGTAAAGAAGAGTTATTAGCACTGAAGAAAGCCGGTCCGCCGTAATATCGTTGCGGCCGCAGAGCGTTACAGGATTAAGTCTGGCGTTTTACGCCCTATATTAGCGCGAAATTTTCCGGGCCAGCCGACGCAATAACGACCGTCTCATTTTCATCGCTCGCGCCCCACTACACTAAACATCGGCGGCAGACCGGGCCAATATTGATTAGCAATTAGCCGGCCTTTTACGGGCCTGGGCAGTAAACAAGCACCTTTCCATTCGGGCCTGGCGAATCTTTTGAAAAAACAGCGAGGGCGAGAGAGAGAGGCCTCGATAAATGCTCCCCTCGTTCGCAATTTGCCGCAGTTAAAAATCGATAGGGGGTCGGCGTGTCTACAAATACAGCTGCGATGCCGCGTAAATATTACACAGAGGAGCAGGGAAAAAAGAGCGTAGCCGCTGGCGGAAATCTCATTAAGATTCCGAGCTTCCTACATCCCCGTTTTCCAAGGCGCCTTTGCCTCTCACTCGAAAAAGAGTCCCTTCGGGCCGTCGAGGGGGTGGCTACGGTTGATTGAAAGCGGGTGAAAAAAACGGAGCCGCGCATTCGATGATAAAATCGCGTGTGCGCGGCGCTCTCTCATTTTTCACGGAAATTCACTTCCGCAAAAACGCTAAACAAATATTATTTATTTGCCGGAATATCTTCTATCTGGGAGGTGCCCCGGGTGGGTATATATTTCCTTGCGTCGGGAGTTAAACGCGTAGGCCATTACAATTTTCACTTTTAACCTCTCAATTTATATTCAGCCCTTTTCCCTCTCTCCCTTCCCTTTTTTATCTCCATCTATATATTTTTTCCTCCGAGCCTCCTCCTCCCACCATATTACGATTCGACTGTTAATTTCGCAGGGTCTGAATTTATTGCCGTTGTAATATGTTTTGTTTGCCGGCACACTTTTAAATATTTCTTTCACATTCGCTCTTATGTACACGTATTATTTACAGAAATGCAGGAAATGGCGATTGATTGAGTGGGCAGCGGATTTTCGGGCTCTTTTTAAATTCAAATTTCAGTCATAAGTATACGTGGGAGCTGCATGTACAAACCGGGCACATGTACATGCGCGCGTAGCTTTTTATTTCAAACGAAAGAGTTTTCAAAGCTTTGTTTATTGAAAGAAAAGTTTTGAAATATGTACCAACTATGCAAATATTGAAGTAATATGGCATTATTAGTTTTTTATCGAATTCGAGTGGAGCAACGGACTTTTCTAAAAGTTCAAACGCGGCCTGAGTACATAATAACTGTATAATAATATATTTTCAACAATAAATTGCAGTAATGAAGCTTTTTATCGCTTTTTATACTTTTCAGTGATAATGAGATAGAATGAACTTCAAAATATTTACGAGGTTGGCAACTTTTTGTTTTCCTGATAAACTAGAATATATTTTCCCGCATTCTTTTTCTAATTTTAATGTGCGAAATTATGTAAACAATATGCAGCTCGCTTAAGTATGCAAAAACTTAGAATAAGCTTGAAATTGTAGGATTTAAACAAGATTAAAATTTTACAAAATTATGTACCGCGTCAATGAAAGAACGCTTAAAGAAAAGCTTCACTCGGTAAAAAAAGTTAAATTACTTTTTTCAACTATTTATGAATATTCATTAAAAGTTCGTAAAGATTTAAACAATTTTTTATAACTTTAAATAATTTTTTATACAACAAAGAGTTTCGTACATATTTAGGTCACTTTTTATAGACGCCCGTTTAACGGTTTTAGCTTAAAACCGCATTTCATCGTTTTTCTTTAGACTCCACTGTAGTCATAGTGTTTTTACCTTACTATAACGTGGCAATAACGAACAATATGTTGTGTCTTTCCTGATACATTTAAATTAAAAATATTACTCAATACAACAAAGCCTTTAATCAACGCATTGTTTAAAGTTCTTGTTTGAGCTGCATTTTAACCGACATAAATTTGTTCAGTTTATCGTTTATAAAAATTTCATTTTTATACGTTACAGCTTTTATAGCTGCTCGCCAAATTGAACAAGTTCCTTTTTTTGCATACTCATTTAATGAAACTCACTAAATAAACTTCATGGCAACAAGGAGTTGATATAATACAGCACCTCGTAGGTCCTCAGGATCATCGGACGAATCAATAGTCACCCATTGTTATATCTTGTACATCGAGAACAATGTCAAACTTAGTTCAGTGTAAACATATCACAAAGTTTGCAAGCATTTCAGTTCAGAGTATGTACGTATTATTAGCTGAAAAAAGTTTTCTAAATAAACGAATGAACGTAACAGGATTTCGTTAACTCGATTTTACTGTAAAAGTGCAGCTTCGATACCATCTTGAACTACGAGAACAACGACGTTTTATGCAGGCTAATTTGGACAAGTTTACTTTCTCTATCCCTCAGTTTACAAACACTTCTCTTTGTAGTGAATTTCAAAGTAATTTTTTGCGCTAAAATAATTTAACTCGACAGGATCTAGAAGGCAGTGTAATTAAAAAATCCTTTTTGAAAAAGATTCACAACACTGCTGTAGTTAGTTAATATCTGCGGATAGTTGAACGATTTCAATTTTCGAAAAACTTTTAAATTTAGAAGTTAAAAGTGAAAAATCCTTTTCTATTTTTATTGAGAAATGAAATAATAATTTAGTTTACATTGAATACAAGTTCATTTAATCGAAATAGAAATGGACTTACAATTTAAAAGAAAATAATTTATCAGCGTTAGAATGGCGAGATTCGCTGCGTACTTAAAATAGCTCCTCGTGAAAGGACGGCCTGCTACCGCACCTTCGTGCCACTCGTCGTTGAAGAACAAAAAGAACATAAGCGGCTCTTATCGCGTCACACAGGGCGGTACACCTGTCCGCGCTTAAAGGGCTACAAAAAGGGAACAATCGAATAAACAAACAGGAGTAAAAAGACTAGTAAGTAAAGAGCAGCAGGCTCGCGGCGGCGGCGACGTCGTCGTCGTCAAAAACGGCCCATTAACCTCCAGGCGCACAATCGTCCTGGCCTGCCGCGCTGGCAAATAAAACATTATTTGCCCCGCCTTTCAAAGGGAAGGCCGTAAACGCAAAAAGACCCTTCCCTTCTTTTCTCCACCCTCGCTTATGCGCATTTGTTAAGGCCGCGAACGCAGATCGTCCTCCTTTATTTCGGTTATAAACTCGAGCTGCCCGGCGCTTCAGCCACTTCTGCGTTATGAGAGAAAAATAAACAATCGACTGTTGAGCAAGACGTTAATAAAACGGCGCATAACGCTTTTTGCCCCCCTGCTGTGTATGGGTGAGCGTAAGCCTCCCGCGTCATCAACGCTCGGCTGCTATAATACGCACTCCGTCGCAGTCGAGGAGCGCGCAAAGAGGGTTCACCCGCTTCTTGCGTAAATAAGAACTGCAGCGAATCAAAGGTGCTGCCAGAGAGGCAGCTGCCTGCAGGATAAAGACGGGAGATAAAGCCCAAGTTAAGTAAGAGCAGGAAATGAGAAGGCGCGTGATCAAGTTTTGGTGCAGCGCAGTAAAGATGAATATTTAAATGCCGGCGGAGTGTTGATGTGCGAGTCTTTGCGAGGGGGGCGATACGATCGCCCTTTGGGATTAAAAAACGGGAATGAAAAATCTGCGCGCCCATCACTCGGGAATTTTCTTCTTCGCTATCGATCTGCTGTATTTTTGGATTTAGAACCCGTTAATTACATTATGCAAAGACTTTTCATTTCACTTGCTCGGTCGGCTTTTTCATCTCTCATTCGTTTTATTTGCGATGTTTTCTGGAAGCTAATTGTATTTTAATATCTTTCATCAGGAACGAGCTGAAATTAAAAAGTTTTCTGATAAATTAGAAAGCAGGTTGATGCAATTACAAAAGAATGCGCAATTAAATTTCGCCGATAACTTGATATTACTTTTAATTTCTATCTGAGCAAGGCATTCTCAAGACAAAGGAAATTGACTCTAAACCTAACTAGAACTAGTTGGATGCAATATTGCCAAATGGCGGCACTTAGGAAGCGAGTTACAGCGACTGTTCCATTTCACTTGCTCTTCTCTTGTGTCCCCTAGTTAGCCTACTTGCTGAAATTTTTCAAGAGATTCTTAGCTCGGCGCAAAAGGGGAAAAAGTCGGACCGATCCTTGCCTTTTATTTTGAATAATAAAAAAGGTGTCAGCCTCCAGCGCATAAAGTTAAATTAAGTATCTCGGGAAATGCCTTCTGGATGCCGATGATTAATTACTCGCTTGCAGATTCTGTTTGCAAGTTTAGAGCTACTCCAAACAGGAAACCATCTCATTGCTTCTTATTATTATTGAAAAATATTACTACAATTAAAAGCCTGCATCTTGAAGCAAGTATTCAGAATGCGGAAAAGGTGTCCCGTTTATAAGAGAATAAGACAAGAATAACGTTTCATTTATTTGGCGACGATAATTGAAATCGTAATCGTGATAAATGCGCCAGATTAAAATTAAAATCCGAAATAAGACAAGAGAAATAAAAAAAGGCAGCATTACAGTAATCCGATTGAAGACTCGCTGTCGCAGCGCTCCTTTGCAGGAAGCAAGGAAGGCTCGCGTCTCAGACTCGTGTTGGCAAAGTAAGAAAAAAGTAAGGAAAAAGCGGCGAGGCCAGAAAAAGAATAATAAAAGAAGCGGCTCGAGGTAGACAGATAGAGAAAAGGAAGGAGATGCGTAGAATACATACGTCGACGGAGACTCCGGCGAGCGCAAAGACGTGAACGGAGGGCTGTTCCTTGGGCACGTAGCGATAAAATTCGTGTCCATCCTTGTACCACTTCACCGTGTAAAGAGTTTCGCTGTCCAGGTTGAAATCGCACTCCATCCGGACCGTTTGATTCAGTACGACGTGCTGAGGGATTTTCAGGGCCGTCATCCTTAGGGCCTCGATACCTTCGGAGAAGCAAAATTTACTTTCAGACTTCACTCAATTTTATCCAATGGACAATGCTTTTATAGCCTCCGGCCCGCTGCACCGTCGGGACGGCTCTGGAACTAATGGTATTTTTTCCCTTCCTTCCTCCTGAATGAGGATGGAGAGAGAGAGAGAGAGAGAGAGAGAGAAGGCGGGAGATAGACATCGCGGCTTAATGTGTATAAAGAACGTGCCTCGTGATTTTTCGCGGGCGACAGTCCGTTAACCAGGTCGCGCCGCGTCTCTCTCTCTCTCTCTCTCTCTGTACTGCTTCCACGACTTATCCCAAGGTTTCGCCGGATATGGACGGTTTTGCACGTTTTATATACGTTTTTTCAAGAGTGCGCGAAGCCGTGTTAACGATTCTTTTCCTCTGAGAGTGGAATATTCAGAGGTTTATTTATTCGGAAAAATTGCGGGCTTATATTATTATACTTATTCTAAAACGAGAAAAGATATTTCAAATTTTTGGCAGAAAATGTAAATATTTTCTTTCATTATTCTAATTTTTTAAGCGAATAGAGCAGTAGATTACTTTCAATTCAATAGACATTTTTTTACGCAAAAATATATTCTGAATCAGCTTTTGTTATTTTAAAATTTTATGTTTCACGACCAAATAATATTTTTGTAAATACTGACGAATAAGATTTGGAGATTATAGTAGCTCATCCGTCAATAAAAACGAAGCTTTAGATTCAAATTGACAATCGTTCGAAAAAAAATTTTGAAAATAAAGGACTATGAATTTCGAATATTACAACGGGTGAGTTATCTGACGCGCAGTTATCTGAGTTGCCAGCTTCATCATTACGACAATTGGGGTTGAGCACTTGAAAATAGTGCGACTCTAGTCCTATATGATGGTCGGATACTGAGCTTCTTACCCGGGTTGATCGAGTTCGACCCCCGATACTTTCCACGTAATTTTTGCTATACCTATACCATTTCCATCCTTCACCCTGCCGTTACATATAAAGATGAACGATAACTGACCATAAATAAATATTTGAAAATTTTTTCTAAGCTACCCTGGTAGAAAATAAAGCAGTCCTGCTGGTTAAAATATTAAGCACTGCCTAATTTTTTTAAGCTACTCATTAGA